>SJXQ01010992.1:194003-256723 GCA_006408695.1 Aepyceros melampus | reverse complement strand
AATTTAAAGAAAAACAAGATTGAATGGGAAGCAAACCAAAGACATAAAGACCCTTATCTTCTGGCACCCATGAAGCCATACTGCTGCTCAGCATGGAATTCCCATTCTGAATCAGCCACCCTTGCTTATAATTAAAAGTTTTAGCTATACCTTCATTTTTGCTGAAATTTAAATCATGGGCTGTCTCTGGCGGGGGGGAGTATTTTTGATATTTATATCTTAGGTGCAAGAAAATTTTTTAAGATTTTTTTTTTAATGTGGACCATTAAAAAAAGTCTTTATTTTAAAGTCTTTATTAAATTTGTTACAATGTTGCCTCTATTTTATATTTTGGTTTTTTAGTCGGAGGTATGTGGGATCTTAGCTTACCAAGCAGGGATCAAACCCGCACCTCCTGCATCGGAGGGCAAAGTCTTAATCACTGGACCACCAGAGACGTCCCTTGGTGCATCCTGCTTAGCACTTCAGTAAAGGATTTACCCTAGTGTACTTAATCAATGCCAGGACTTCCCAGGTGGCTCAGAGGTAAAGAATCTGCCTCCCAATGCAGGAGACTTTTTAAAGTCTTTATTAAATTTGTTACAATGTTGCCTCTATTTTATATTTTGGTTTTTTAGTCTGAGGTATGTGGGATCTTAGCTTACCAAGCAGGGATCAAACCCGCACCTCCTGCATCGGAGGGCAAAGTCTTAATCACTGGACCACCAGAGACGTCCCTTGGTGCATCCTGCTTAGCACTTCAGTAAAGGATTTACCCTAGTGTACTTAATCAATGCCAGGACTTCCCAGGTGGCTCAGAGGTAAAGAATCTGCCTCCCAATGCAGGAGACCTGGGTTCAGTCCCTGGGCTGGGAAGATCCCCTGGAGAAGGAAATGGCAACCCCCTCCCAGTGTTCTTGCCTGGGAAATCCCATGGACAGAGGAGCCTGGTGGGCTGCAGTTGGACATGACTGAGCGACTAAACAATAATTTAATCAATGCACATTATACCTAAGCACACATTATGCGTACAGGCACACAAATGTCTGAGAGCATTCCACCCACAATAGAACTTCTCTCAAAATTGTAATCGAGCCTCTCAAACCCTACCACTGTTTTATCAGCTAAGTTTATGTAATATTCTAAATTCTTGGTTGTCATTTCAACAATCTTTACAGCATCTTCACCAGGAGTAGAGCCCATCTCACAAAACCACTTCCTTTGCTCATCCATTAGAAGCAGCTCTTAATCCATTAAAGTTTTATCATAAGATTGCAGTCATTCAGCCACATCTTCAAGCTTCACTTCTGATTATAATCCTTTTTCTGTTTCCACCACACTGCAGTTCCTTCCTCCTCATGAATGTTCTTTTTTAAAAAATATTTATTTATTTATCTATTTTGTAATATTCTAAATTCTTGGTTGTCATTTCAACAATCTTTACAGCATCTTCACCAGGAGTAGAGCCCATCTCAAAAAACCACTTCCTTTGCTCATCCAGAGTTGGTGATGGACAGGGAGGCCTGGTGTGCTGTGATTCATGGGGTCGCAAAGAGTCGGACACGACTGCGCGACTGAACTGAACTGAACTGAACTTGCTCATCCATTAGAAGAAGCTCTTAATCCATTAAAGTTTTATCATAAGATTGCAGTCATTCAGCCACATCTTCAAGCTTCACTTCTGATTATAATCCTTTTTGTTTCCACCACACTGCAGTTCCTTCCTCCTCATGAATGTTCTTTTTAAAAAATATTTATTTATTTATCTATTTAGGTGCATCTGGCCTTAGCTGTGGCACGCAGGATCTTCACTGCACCATGCAAGCTCTTTCACTGTGGCTCTCAGGAATGACAGAGGATGAGATGGTTGGATGGCATCACCAACTCAGTGGTGAGCAAGTTTTGGGAGATCGTGAAGGACAGGGAAGCCTGGCGTGCTGCAGCCCATGGGGTCCCAAAGAGTCAGATACACCTTAGCAACTGAACAACGAGGCCTCTCTAGTCGTCCTGCTGGGGCTCAGTGCTAGCGGCACTCGGGCCTAGCTATTCTGTGGCAGGTAGCGTCTTAGTTCCCTAACCAGGGATCAAACCTGTGTTCCCAAAACTGCAAGGTGGACTCTGAACCACTCGACCACCAGGGAAGTTCCATGAATGTTCTTAATGGCATCTAGAATGGTGAGTCCCTTCCAGAAGCTTCTCAGTTGACTTTGTCCAGATCCACCAGAGGAATCACCGTCTATGGCAGCTAAAGCTTTATGAAATGCATTCCTTAAATAATGACTTGAAAGTCTTCTTGATCCACGGGCTATAGCATGGGTGCTGTGTTAGCAGGCATGACAACAGAATTCATCTCATTGTACATCTCCATCAGGCTCTCAGACAACCAGGTTCATGTGGGTTATCCCTGGTGAGGGAACTAAGATCCTGCATGCCAGCTCATTTGTCAATGAGCAGCACCGATAGACTTGCTCGACATAGGGTTGCCTCCATCTTTCGACTTGTAAGTAACACAGTATCTGTGAAGCACAGTAAAGCAGAGGGCAATAAAACAAGTGTGCCCGTTAAGTAAATACATTCCACTTCCTTGAAGTACATGATGCAGATACAATGAAAAATTTTTATGTGAGTTGTTGATCATTTCCTTGGTATATATGCCAAAAAGATACCAGGGTCTAAACATTTTTAAAATGTTTCACAACTGTTGCTAGAGGAGAGAGACATTTCACCGAGAGAAGCGTCAGCAAAAAAAACGAGGATTCTAATGTAGAAAACAGAACAAAACAAGCAAGAAACCCAGACACCTGCCTCTACGAAGAGAAGCAAACGGAGAAGGTGGGCACCGAAGGTACGTGCAGAAGCTCTGTCCTCAGATGGACGCACCCTCCAGGCTGGAGTCCCAGACACACACCCATGCCCAGAGCTTAACCATTCTCGTGAGTGACGGCCGCCCCTCATTCTGCTTCCCCAGCTGTGTAGGATCACTGTCCTCACTGACCCCCAAATGCCTTACCACCATCCTGAATAGCAAGCGGTGTGCAGCGCTAAAAGAGGAGGGGGGCCGCCCTCCCCCTGACATTCTTAATCCCCTTCTGCTCATGGAAAGGACCTGTCACGGAGTGGTCACTTGGCCACTTCAGGGGTAAGAAAGACTTAGAAATTCCTGGCAGTGATGTGTCCAACTCAAAGTTCTATCACTGTGGCAGAGATGAAGAATAAATATTTGGGACACTCAAGGTCTATTTTAGGAACAGAAACAAAAGTGGTAACAAAACAAAACCAAACAGATGATTCCTTGTTATCGTTTTCCAGGCAGGAGGTGCTATCTCATACTCAGTGATCTTATCCCTTTCAGTATATAAAGACAAGTGGGTGAAGAATTATTAGATTAGAGGACTAAATCTCTTTAACATCTGCAATGAGGAAGGGATTGCACTTTCTTGAAATGATGTTTAAAATGAAACAAAATGCCTTCCTCTTCCTCCGAAAGCATTTTGACCA
This sequence comes from Aepyceros melampus, assembly GCA_006408695.1. Classification (NCBI taxonomy): domain Eukaryota; kingdom Metazoa; phylum Chordata; class Mammalia; order Artiodactyla; family Bovidae; genus Aepyceros; species Aepyceros melampus. The sequence goes on along the minus strand of SJXQ01010992.1, from coordinate 253,246 downwards.
CAAATTCACATCTTTTCACTTCTTTAACCCCAAGTCCCCTCCCTTACAAGAGACATACTGGGGGATCACCTTCAAGAAAACCCACACATTCTGTGACAACACAGCAGCTTAGAAAGCCAGAGCAAGTTTATTCATCGGCAAGGTACATAAAGAAAGCATTAAACGTTTGTTTTTAGGTGCCAGCATATGCTTTTGAAAATGTTTGAAGTCAATAACACCAACAGCCTAATTAGACATCCATCTTCACCCAAGCATAATTTATCAGCTTTATAAAATATTTACCTAAAATTAAATATTTATATACGTACATATGTGCATGCTCAGTGACTTTAGTCCTGCCCAACTCTTCTTGACCCCATGGACTAGAGCCTGCCAGGCTCCTCTGTCCACAGGATTCTCCAGGCAAGAAGACTGGAGTGGGTTGTCATTTTCTCCTCCAGGGGATCTTTCTGACCCAGGGACTGAACTCGTATCTTCTGTGGCTCCTGCATTGCAGATGGAATCTTTACCGCTGAGCCACTGAGGAAGCCCATATATATATGTACATATACTATGCATAAATTATCTACAGTTCTTTTGAAAAATAATGATATAGCTAATACAAACTTTATTAAAATTTAAGAGCCCACGTGATAAACCTGATAATGCCTTAAATTTTTCTGAGGTGATGTCTTCTTGAGTCATTTCCCTAAAGGAGTTCACAGATTCAATCTATCTTAGAACTGGGAGCAATTTTAAGTAATCACCTAGTTCACCCAATGCCTTAAGAAAAATAAAGAATTACTGTCACTTTTTAGATCAAGTTACATGATGTTAAATGACTCACCCAAGGCCTCAAGACTATTAAGTTTCTGTTTTCTCAGCTATTTTTTTTTCTTCTAGCCAAACAAATCTCAATACCAATTGCACATGCACTCATAAGACATTCAAGTGCAAGATAATTCATTGAGAAATCCCATTCCAGGATCCTATATCCTACTGCTTACTCATAGGATAAATTGCATCTGTTTAATAAAAACATATGGCAAGTGTTACATTCAGCTTCTTGGCTTCGGTTCTGATTAGTAAAACACACCCCCTACACGGAGGACAAACAAGATGTAACCTTCAGTGCAAATGCATGACTGGATTGGCTCCATTTAATGCATCAGTCGCTTCAGTCATGTCCAACTCTTGCAACCCCATGGACTGTAGCCCGCCAGGCTCCTCTGTCTATGGGATTCTCCAGGCAAGAACACAGGAGTGGGTTGCCAGGCTCTTCTCCACGGGATCTTCCAGACCCAGGGACGGAACCAGCATCTTTTAAGTCTCCTGCATTGGCAGGCGGGTTCTTTACCACTAGCACCACCATGGTCAGCTCCATGCAGACCACTCCTTCCATCCAAAGCCATGTTTTCGGAGGAAAGGAGAGGAACGTAAATCAGCAGAACAGAATCCAAGGACTCTCAGTGTGTTTGTATTCAGAGCCTCTCGGGGTGGACTCCTCTGCATTTGACTTTGTAGTGCTAACCAAGAGGACTCGTTTAGTGGAGAGAAGCCTTAGACACAAGCCAGACATTTCTTGCTCAGAGTTCGCCACCCCGAGATGGGTTCTGACAGCTGGGACACGCAGACACGTTCTTCAGGACACAAGCCTGCACACACACAGGGAGCGCCGGGCGGGGGGGCTTCCATGGATCTGGATGACCTTCTCGGTTGCTTCTGTCCCCCTTGCGCTTTCTAGAGGAGAAACACCTTGGAAGGACTCAGTGGGAGTGTAGTTTAAGAACCCGTTCCAAGCAAATGTTCGTTATACTTGGCAGATGGCAGCTACATGGGTCCTTTGGTCAGGAGAACAACAGTTTAGGTAAAACTGAAATGCCCACTTTTCTGACACACAACACGCTTTACGCAACTGAAATCTGGGGAAACCGAACAACCAGTCGTGGGCTTAGATGGATCAAACAGCATCAGGTTAGTAAAATGTGTCGCCTGGCCTGGAGTAACTACAATTAATTGCAATTATTTTGGATACACTTAACACCATCTGGAGGACCTTTTCTCGTGACGGGCTGGCATCCACCACGTGGCAGCCGGGGTTCTCCATCCGCTGGTAGCACACTTCTACCCTGGAGACAGGCAGAATGAAAGAGTCAGCCCATGTGTTAACACAGCCCTTCGTGCAAATGTTGTTTTCCTACGGTAATACAAACAGCTTGAAGCCAGGTCCCCATCTGGTTGAGCTCACTCCCCCAACCCCAGGCAACTGGCTGTGCACAGGAAACATTTAACACATCTAGTTTAATAAATGAAAAATTAATAATATTTTATAGCTAGCCTTTATTGAACGCCTAGCATTCTGCATATTCTTCTCATTTTATACTCAAGAGTAACTTTTAGGAGTAGAACCATTGTTATTTATCCCCATTTGGCAAAGAAAGGGGCAGACGCTCAGAGAGATTAAGTTTCCCAGTGGCAATTTTCTCAGGAGTCCGCACCCTGAAGGATTCTGCACAGGCCAGAGGTCCTTGGCGTGGGCACTGTTTTCACTTAGGACTCTTCTGTCTGCAATTGCACAGAATTCCACCTCCTCTTCTGGTGTTAACCAGCCTTTGCGTGTGTGGAATGCCCAGGGATGATCATGTGACCAAAACTCTAGAGCTTTGTGGTTAAAACAAGTACCCAGACTCAGTCATAAAAAGGAATGAAACAATGCCACCTGCAGTGACACGGACGGATGGACCTACAGACTGTCACACTGAGCGAAACAAGTCAGACAGGGAAAGACAGATATCATATATCACTTATATGTCGGATCTAAGAAAAAAAAAAACAGTTCAAAGGAACCTATTTACAAAACTGAAAGCATCAGAGATATGGAAAACAAACTTACGGTTAAGTAAGGGAGTAACTGTTAGTCGCTCAGTTGTGTCTGACTCTTTGTGACCCCACGGACTGCAGCCTGCCTGCCAAGCTCCTCCATCCAGGGGGATTCTCCAGGCAAGAATACTGCAGTGGGTTGCCATGCCCTCCTCCAGGGAATCTTCACAACCCGGGACTGAACCCATGTCTCTTACGCCTCCCGTGCTAGACAAATCACTTAACGTTTTGAGCATCAGTTTTGGAAGCTGTAAAACATGGCTAATATTGTCCTTGCAAGGGTTACAGAGCATCAGAAGTAAACGCCTGACAGACAGGGAGCCCCCTAGCAGGTAAGACTCACAGTGTGGTCATCAGTGCTCATGCGCGTCCTGTTACGACGGCCCAGAAAGGCGTGTTGTCCCGCTCAGATTCACCCTGCCGCTGACACAGCCAGGACTAGGAGGAGGGCATCCTCGGCTACAGAACAACCTCACTGGAGCCCCAGGGAACCAACCCGGGGGAAGGGGTGACTAACTAGGAGGATACTGCCTCGCTGGTTTGGAAAATGGGAGCCATGTCATCTCCTCCATTCTGCTGGAGTCAGTGCTGTTTCTGGGTCATCACCACAGCCAGAGACCCCTGCCCTTCGCATCACATCAGGACACCTACTTTTGACGAAATATGCTGTTGGCCTCCAGCTCGGTCTCCTCTCTGGTCTTCTCCATGCCTCGGCCCTCAATCCTCTGCATCCTCTCCTCGGGGCTCACGGTGAGCAGCAGGACCAGGTCGGGTTTGAGCAGGTCCCTCGGCCACTGGTATATAGGGTGATGGACGGGGGGCAGGTGCTGGAGGCCCCCACTCACTTCGGTGGCTATGGCATAGGTGGCCGTGCTGTGCCAGTACCTGAGAAGGAAAGAGGTAGTGAGTTCTCCATCTGCAGAAGAAATCAAGGCAGTACCTAAAAATCAGCCACTGAGGATGACAAAACCAGGGATGGCTCTGCTGAACTTGTCTTAGTACTGTACACACTAAAGAGGTAAAACAAAATCTTATTTTTAAACAAATTTATAACATATAAAAATTAGGTAGAATCAGTAACCACAATAAGAATCTGGTGCACACTTCTCAGAGCTCCATTTTCTCAGCTGAAATTGTATGTGTGGCAAGACTACTCTATTGCTTTGGCCCTGCCGGTCGCTTTCTTTTTTGAAGGCTAATGGCAGAGGATGTATATTTATTTGGTTCAGTTCAGTTCAGTCGCTCAGTCATGTCTGACTCTTTGAAACCCCATGGACTACAGCATGTCAGGCTTCTCTGTCCTCCCAGAGCTTGCTCAAACTCAAGTCCACTGAGTTGGTGATGCATCCAACCATCTCATCTGTTGACCCCTTCTCCTCCTGCCTTCAATATTTCCCAGCATCAGGGTTTTTTCAAGTGAGTCAGTTCTTCACATCAGGTGGCCAAAGTATTGGAGCTTTAGCTTCAGCATCAGTCCTTCCAATGAATATTCAGGACTGATTTCCTTTAGGATGGACTGGCTGGATCTCCTTGCAATCCAAGGGACTCTCAAGAGTCTTCTCCAATACCACAGTTCAAAAGCATCAATTCTTCAGGGCTCAGCTCTCTTTATAGTCCAACTCTCGCATCCATACATGACTACCAGAAAAACCATAGCTTTGACTAGATGGACATTTGTCAGTAAGGTAATGTCTCTGCTTTTTAATATGCTGTCTAGGATGGTCATAACTTTTCTTCCAAGGAACAAGTGTCTTTTAATGTCATGGCTGCAGTCACCATCTGCAGTGATTTGGGAGCCCAAGAAAATAAAGTCTGTCACTGTTTCTATTGTTTCAGTAGATTTATTTGGTAGTCTGTTGGTATTTAATATTGTGTGCTGGTCAAATAAAAATACACAGGCCCATTCAGTTCCTATGGTGTTTTAAAACAGAACTTGTTGTGAAAACACGGAAGCAAACTAAGTGTCCATAAATAGAGAAATGTATAAAGAAGATGGGGTCCATATACATGATGGAATATTACTCAGCCACGAAAAAGAATGAAATAATGTCATTTGTAGCAACATGGATAACCTAGAGATTATTATACTAAGTGACATAAGTCATAGATAGACAAATGCATATGATGTCACTTATTATGTAGCATCTAAAATATGACACAAATGAATCGAAGATACTGAAACAAACACAGAGAACAGACTAGTGTTTGCCAAGGGGGAGGGAGTTGTGGGATGAATGGAGTGGGAGGTTGAGGTTAACAGATGTAAGCTATTATATATAGAATGGATAAACAACAAGGTCCTGCTATTATATAGCACAGGGAACTATATTCAACACCCTGCGATAAACCATACGGAAAAGGAAACCTCACTCAAAGGAGACCCTGAACAGAATTCACTGTTCCTCCCTCCAGGCTCTCAACCCTTTCCTACTCAACTCTGTTGAAGGATTCATTATAAGTCAGACCTAGCTGTTTACAAGCTCTTTTTTGTCTCCTCCATTACAGAATTCATTCTTTAGTCATCTCTACATCCTAAAGCATGAAACGAGTGTCTGGCACACAATAAGTATGCAATGAATAATGGTTTATTGGATGTATGAAAGACTGCATTAGGATTAAACCAATCAATGCTAAAGAAAACCACCCCTGAATGTTCATTGGAAGGGCTGATGCTGATGCTGAAGCTCCAGTACTTTGGCCACCTGATCTGAAGAGCTGACTCACTGGAAAAAGACCTTGATGCTAAGAAAGACTGAAGGCAAGAGGAGAAGGGGTCGGCAGAGGATGAGATTGGTTAGACAGCATAATCAACTCAATGGACATGAATTTGAGCAAACTCTGGGAGACAGTGAAAGTGTTAAGTCACTCAGTCATGTCCAACTCTTTGAGAACCCATGAACTGTAGCCCACCAGTCTCCTCTGTCCATGGAATTCTCCAGGCAAGAATACTGGAATAGGTAGCCATGCCCTCCTCCAGGGGATCTTCCCAACCCAGGGATTGAACCCAAGTCTCCTGCATTGCAGGCAGATCCTTTACGGTCTAAGACACCAGGGAAGCCACTGGGAGATAGTAAAGGACAGGAAGTCTGGCATGCTGCAGTCCACGGGGTTGCAAAGAGTCAAACACAACTTAAAGGCTGAAAACCAACAATTAGAATCATTTTATTAATTGGCATCCTTTATTACACTCTTGCCCTGTTTTTGTCATATTCCAGTTTTAAGTGACAAGATGCAAAACTCAAATCCAGTATCGAAGGACTACAAAAACATTTAAACCTTCACAAATATTTATGAAACAGTTAATACACATCCCACTGTACAAAGGTCCCATGGCCCCATCCTTATCTGAGCTGTCCACTCACTGTATGCGATGTTTTAAAATCCCAGATTGTTAATCACTTTAGATCTGAACTACATTTCACAGTGCAAAGGACATGCTTGTCCTTTATCTACAAAATCATCCACAGTGCTATCAAAGCTGTGTGTTGGTTTACTCTCTGCCACCTACTCGGTTTGTGGATGTAGGTGAGTCTTAAATTCCTTGTCTAGAAAATGAAAGTCATGAAAGCTTTGGTTTTTTTTCCCCATAGTTTTTACAAAAAGAGTCAAGTGCTTATAAAAAGTATATCACACTGTCATTATAACAAAATATTTAATTCTTACTGGGCACAGTTAAAACAAAAGCTGCATCATTTCAAATTATGACAATACCAAGAGTACTGAAAAGAATAAATGTAAAAAAAATTAATTTGGGAGTTGATAAATTCTAATGTCATTCATCCTGCAGAGTCCCTTTCCACCTCCAAAAAGCATGGTCACGGTAGCTGCTGCATGCTTGAATTCTGCCTGCGGCCACTCACGTGTATCGTTGTTGTTTAGTTGCTAAGTCACGTCTGACTCTTTGCGACTCCACTGACAGTAGCTCGCCAGGTTCCTCTGTCCGTGGGATTTCCCAGGCAAGAATACTGGAGTGAGTTGCCATTTCCTCCTCCAAGGGATCTCGACCCAGGAATAGGACCCGTGTATCTTATGTCTCCTCCATTGGCAGGAGGATTCTTTACCTCTGAGACACCAGTGAAGTCCTCTGTATCACTTACCAGACTCCTAGTCACTTACAAACTTGTATTCTCACTTTTTCTATCGGATACATCTTGTCTCCCCAGCTGAATAAATCCACGCAGGTCGAGGTTTTCTCCTTCTTGGCAACAGAACTACAATTTGCACTGCATTTTGCACGTTCTCCCCATTCACCAAATTAAATATCAGCTCTGAATATAGAGGGTGATACTATCTAAATGTAAAAAGCCTTCTTTATTCTAGCAAAACCATCAGCAAGAATAGATTTTTAAAGGTAATAAGGGTGATTAAGTTGCCAACCTTAACCACAGTCACCATCAAAAATTACTCTGTCTCCCTTATTTTTTCAGCTAGATGATGGTGTTGTCTAAAATGGATTTCGTTAAAATCTTTAAACATGAACAAAACCCACTCAGACAACAAATAACTGCTCTTTTCTTCTCATCTGACAAGGTGATCTAGTATTATCTCTTTAAAGACCAAAATTGCAGACAATTCACAGACACAAAGAAGAAAAATCAGGGAAGAATGGGGGCCCTGTTTTGCAAAGCCAGAGTCCTCTCACTGACAACACTGCAGCTCATTTTAAATAATCACAGCCTCTGGCCATCAATTTCAGACTCTTTATTATTTAGTTTTCTCCATTCCTGCCATCAGGGAAACCACATTAGTTCAAATCAAATGCAATTTGCTGATGTCTTATACATTGCTTATATAATAATGCTTTATATTTTAATAACAATTTGTTGTTTGCAATGGATGTCCGCCTACATCAACTCATTGGATATTCATCACAAGTTTTTTTTTTTTTTTTCATCTTTATTTTATATTGGACTAGAGTTAGTTAGCTATGCTATGTTAGTTTCAGGAGTACAGCAAGGTGATTCAGTTACATGTATCTATTCTTTTTCAGATTCTGGTCAGCAGGGAACAGATAAGCAATTAGGGTGGCAGAAAGTGAAGAGGAACTAAAAAGCCTCTTGATGAAAGTGAAAGAGGAGAGTGAAAAAGTTGGCTTAAAGCTCAACATTCAGAAAACAAAGATCATGGCATCCGGTCCCATCATTTCATGGGAAATAGATGGGGAAACAGTAGAAACAGTGTCAGACTTGATTTTGGGGGGCTCCAAAATCACTGCAGATGGTGATTTCAGCCATGAAATTAAAAGACACTTACTCCTTGGAAGAAAAGTTACGACCAACCTAGAAGTATATTCAAAAGCAGAGACATTACTTTGCTGACTAAGCTCTGTCTAGTCAAGGCTATGGTTTTTCCTGTGGTCATGTATGATGTGACAGTTGGACTGTGAAGAAGGCTGAGCGTAGAAGAATTGATGCTTTTGAACTTGGTGTTAGAGAAGACTCTTGAGAGTCCCTTGGACTGCAAGGAGATCCAACCAGTCCATTCTGAAGGAGATCAGTCCTGGGATTTCTTTGGAAGGAATGATGCTAAAGCTGAAACTCCAGTACTTTGGCCACCTCATGCAAAGAGTTGACTCATTGGAAAAGACAATGATGCTGGGAGGGATTGGGCGCAGGAAGAGAAGGGGACGACAGAGGATGAGATGGCTGGATGGCATCACTGACTCGATGGATGTGAGTCTGAGTGAACTCCGGAAGTTGGTGATGGAAAGGGAGGCCTGGCATGCTGTGATTCATGGGGACACAAAGAGCAGGACACGACTGAGCGACTGAACTGAACTGAATAAGCGTCTGCCTCCATGCAAGAGCCAGTGCTGCTGATATGGGGACATCTCAGGAAATAATACACCTCGTGGAGTCACACTTCATTGGCGAAGGCAGTGGCACCCCACTCCAGTACTCTTGCCTGGAAAATCCCATGGACGGAGGAGCCTGGTAGGCTGCACTCCATGGGGTCACGAAGAGTCGGATACGACTGAGCGACTTCACATTCACTTTTCACTTTCATGCATTGGAGAAGGAAATGGCAACCCACTCCAGTATTCTTGCCTAGAGAATCCCAGGGATGGGGGAGCCTGGTGGGCTGCCATCTATGGGGTCGCACAGGGTCGGACACGACTGAAGCGACTTAGCAGCAGCAGCAGTCTTTCTCCACAAGATAAAGGGGACTGTATCACAAAAAAGATATCAGTGCAGTAAATCCGGACACTTGAACAATAGGCTGAAAACATCCCACAGGTGACAGAGTCCCACAATAGAAACCAAAATCTTACCCTTCCTCTAAGATCCTTTGTGACTTGCCAACTCTAAATAACTATCTTGCCATCCCCACAGTCAAAATTACCCACCGGTATTAGAGCTGAGATGACAGTGAGGGCCTTCTAATTAATTTCTACTGTTTTCATCTCTCCCCCTCAATCACCACCTCACATTTCTTTCTCAGTGTACAGAGTGATCTCTTTATGAAATTTCAGATACGCAGGTATCTGTCTCTTTTGCACAGACAAAGACATGTGAAGAGGTAGAAGTTCTATTTCCGTGTGTGGCAATTAGCTTTTATTTAAAACTGCAGTACAGTTGCTTCAGAATACTATGCTAGCTTCTTCTATACAAGGATGTGAATCAACTATAGATATATATATATACACACAAACATATATCCCCTCCCTCTTGGACTCCCATGTCTCACCCCCTAGGTCATCACAGAGCACCGAGCTGAGCTCCCTGAGCTAGAAAGCAGCTTCCCACTAGACATCCATTTTACACATGGTCATGTTTACATGTACATGTCAATCGCAACTTCCCAATTCCTTCCACCCTTCTTCCCCCACTTTTTGTCCACACATCCATTCACTACATCTGCAGGCCCTGCAAATTGGGCCATCTGTACCATTTTTCTAGATGCATTAATATACACTATTTGTTTTTCTCTTTCTGACTTACTTCACTTTCTAGGTCCATCCATGTCTCTACAAATGACCCAATTCCGTTCCTTTTTATGGCTAAGTAATACCCTATTGTATATATGTGCTCATTTTCTTTATCTTTATGGTATCACCGACTCAACAGACATGAGTCTGAGCAAGCTGCAGGAGTTGGTGATGGACAGGGAAGCCTGGCATGCTGCAGTCCATGGGGTCGCAAAGAGTTGGACGCAAAGAGTTGGCTATGCAACTGAACTGGACTGAACTTCTGTATTCATCCCTCTGTTGATGGACATTTGCGTCACTTCCATGTTCTGGCTATAGCTTGTAAATGACTAACGTTCCCACCAAGAACAGCAGAAAAGTTGGACTAGTTATAGTGGAAGACCAGCAATGCTGAATGTTGCCAGGATGTGGGTCGAAAGGAATTCTCAGACACCACTGTGGACGGAGGGTGGGGAGGGTGCTGTGAAGTTTCAACCACTTCAGCACTTTTTTGTGGCGCCTCCTCCGGGTGAATACACGTGAGCCCCCTGCACCCTTGCAGTCCCACTCCTGGGATTCTAGGCAACAGAGACATACACGGGAAACTGAGAGCCAGCATCAGCTAGGTCCCTTCAACTGTAACTTGCTTAATAAATAATAAACTGTAACCTGCCTTGACTCATCACCCCTGATTTAACTGTCTTCACAAACCCCTGCATGTTCTACAAGCATCACATAGCCTAAACAGTAAGTAGCAAAATCCTTCTCCACCCTTATTGATAGTATCTTGGTCCTAGGAGTTTTAAGATGTTTGCCCAAGTTGGAGTTCTTTCAGGAACTTGGAGTCACTGGTGTGCGTTTCAAGCTCCAGGCTTAGGACTGGTTGGGATCACTGACCCTCCCAAGGTAGTGACTGGTCAGCTACCTTTTGGTGTCGGCGGGCCAAAACCGTCAACTATATGGCCATTCTCCAGACATGCGCGGCTGCACCTGCACTGCGTGCTCATCTCACCTTTCTCCTGCTTGCTCTCACCTTTTCCCAGGCTCCCCACACCTCAAGACCTCAAGGGCTTCCCTGGTGGCTCAGCTGGTAAAGAATCTGCCTGCAATGCGGGAGCCCTGGGTTCGATCCCTGGGTTGGGAAGATCCCCTGGAGAAGGGAAAGGCTACTCACTCTAGTATTCTGGCCTGGAGAAGTCCATGGACTATACAGTCCATGGGGTTGCAAAGAGTCGGACACGACTGAGTGACTTTCACATCACTTCACTCACCACACCTCAGACTACCATGAGTCTTTATCCCACAAATATCCAAGCCCCTCGCTTTGGAGAAGGGGGACCTGAGATTTACTCCCATCTCCTAGCTTGGTGACCTTGTGAATACAGCCTTTCTTTGCTGCAAACAGAGGCTCAGGGTTTGGCTTGGGGAGCTCTGGGCAAATCACCAGGATTAGTAACACACGTGGGCAAACAAAGCTGTATGAAAGAATGGTTGTGGCAACAGCGACAAAGCTCACAGGTCGCATGAAGTCAGATGCAAATGGCACTCGAAGTCTATCTACCTGTGTAGACTGTTCAAGAACAAGCAGAACAAATAAGATCCAGGAATGGATAATCAAGGCTGTGGTTCCCACCAGGGGAAGGATGGGTCATGACTGAGAGAGAAGGACTTACAGGGTTGAGTAAGGTTCCAAGTCACAATGTGGATGCAGGTTGTCCTTGAATGTGTTCACTTTTTGAAATTCCTTGAGACTTCCATTTATAATTACTTCTCTTCCCTTGACACTTGTCAGACTTTAATGCAATCACTCATCTTTCCAAAAATAAGAAAAACTGCAGCAGGAACAGTAAGATGTACATGGGAGAAAAGCTTAGGACGAATTCAGCTGCAATCGAAGTCTTGTGGCCCTCCCTGTCAACTGTATCTCTCTCCTTCCCAGAGGTCAGCGCTCTCCTAAACTGAATGGTCAACACCTTTCCAGCCCTTTTTAAATTTTTAATTGGAGGATAATTGCTTTACCATGTTGCGTTGGTTTCTGCCATACAACAGTGTGAATCAGCCATAAGCATTCATATATCCAAAACTTCCCAGGTGGCACTAGAGGTAAAGAACCCTCTTGCCAATGTAGGAGACATAAGAGATGCGGGTCCTATCCCTGGATCAGGAAGATCACACTGGAGGAGGGCATGGCAACTCACTCCAGTATTCTTGCCTGAAGAATCCCATGGACAGAGGGGCCTGGCGGGCTACAGTCCACACAGTTGCCAAAAGTCAGACACGACAGAAGCAACTTAGCATGCATGCATACATATGTCCCCTCCCTCTTGAATCTTCCTCCCGCCCTCCACCCTCCAGCCCTTTTTATGGTATTTTTCTCTATTATTTTGCATGTAGTCTACTGAACATCTTTCGGTAACGTGATTTCTTTCATTTGAAATGATGGTTCTGTAACTTAGGCACACTGAACTTCACTCATGCACACAGCTATAGGATGCTCCATTCTATAAATACACCAGTATTTATTTACTTTCTTCTGCTGATGCCTATTGGTTTTTCAAGGTTTTCAGTATTATGAACAAAGCTGAAATAGACTCTCTCGGTGTTTCTCCAGGAGATGCAAGAATCTGCTCAAATCTTCCACTTCGCTTCTCAAATTGCTCCCCAAGTCACCAGGCAGGTACTCACTCCCACCAGCACCACAAGGGTTTCTACTGATCCATAACATCTCCAGCTCAGACCTTTCAATCAGGGCTTACTACCCCGATGAGAGGAAATTGGGACCTTATCATTGTTTTAATTTTCATTTCACCAATTCCTAGTGACTTTAACCCTAGTATGACTTGCTTGTCGTACCTGTTGTCTATTTTTGTGGCACTTTAAAGCCATTTTTTTAAATTTATGGAAATTTATAACTCACCTTATGTCACTCTATTATCTGAAACCTTCCCAAGGCTCCCCTCTGTACTCAGAATAAAATCTGCACACTTTATCACAGCCACAGACACTGCTGATCTCTGCCTTTTTATCCATCCAGATAGCAGACACTCGTCCAGAAGTTTTTCCTGGCCTGTTTCCAGCCCTGGAACATGTTCCTTTCTTCCTGTCTCTACGCTTTGCTCTTGCATCCCCTTCCAGCAAAGCTTTCACCCCACAATTTTCCATGTCTGTCCTTCTAGGGTCATTCACAGCTCAGGCCAATGGCACCTCCTCGCACAGGCCTTACTAAACCACACCTAGTGGAGGGCCGGCCATCCTCCACCGCACAACCTCGCACTCTCCTTCTCACGGCCCTTACCATTCTGATTATTATCTTACATATCCATCTTCTCCTGCAGCACAACGTTTGCTCCATGAAAGCAAGGCATTTTCTAGCTCATTCCTCTCCGAGTCCCCTAAATCAAGAAGTCTTTGGCAAACAGTAAGTGTTCAATATATGTTTGGTGAACAAACCAATAAACAAATGAGTTGAAAGTTCGATTTGTGAAGTGGGACTTTTATTAATATTCCCAACATGGTATTTCTAGCTTTCTCACTTTGGCAAGCTACTTAACTTTTCTAAGACCTGTGTTTCTCATTAGCAATTTCAGAGTCCAAGTAGTAGTAAATGTTCCAGAGGTTAGGATAGTCTGTGGAATGTTCTTGGCAGCTTGCCAGCCAATGGTATAGGCTAATAAATCATAGACATGATTCCTATTATTATCATAATACAGTTTGGCTTAACACAATTGTATAATTGCATATACATATGGACACACACACACACTGATACGTTAGGAAGAAAACGCCAAATTCAAGGCAACATTACACCTACCTATCGACAATCACAGGCGATTTGGTCGATTCTTTAGCTATTTCAGAAGCCACGATATAATTGCCCAAAGAGTAAAAAGCTCTTCTAATGATAGTTGGTTCATCATCAAAGATTTTCCTCCACTGGCTGATGCAAGACGGTGGTGACTTCAAGAGAACAGCCTTGAGTGAATCTGAAACTGACTGGGTCACGGTGGTTTTACCTGCAGGTCACACACAAAATACAGCAGATCCTAACCAAGGCCATGGTATCTCTCCCCAAAGTTAACAGTAACTCAGAAAGAGTAAAGACAGTTTTTCTACCTATAAAACTGATGAGGTGAATAAATAATATGATTCTTTATTTTTAAAAAAGTTGCTGACCCTTAGGAATTGGGGATTCCTCTATTGGTGTTATTAATAGTATCTGTCCGACCTCTGTCCTAAGTCACTTCAGTCATGTCTGGCTCTAGAGACCTCAGAGACAGTAGCCCACCAGGCTCCTCTGTCCATGGCATTCTCCAGGCAAGAATACTGGGGTGGGTTCGATCTAGGGGATCTTACTGCCCCACGGATTGAACCCATGTCTTCTGCACTGGCAGGTGAATCCTTAAACACTGGCGCCACCTGGGAAGTGCTATTAATAGAATGTATGTTGTGTTCAGTTGCTCAGTCCTGCCCAACTCTTTTTGACCTGCCAGGCTCCTCTGACCATGGGGATCTTCAGGCCAGAATACTGGAGTGGGTAGCCTTTCCCTCCTCCAGGGCATCTTCCCGACCCAGGGATGTAACCCAGGTCTCCAGCATTGCAGGCAAATTCTTTACAGTCTGAGCCAAAACAAAATGGTCACCTCACTAACGATAAACTCCGGCATCAGCTCCCAAGCCCTTGTTCCCCTCCTCAGTCAGCTGACACGAAGGAGACAGCCTCCCGTGGAGCCTCGCGGCATTGCGGCTGTCCCGGGTCTGCCCTGCCGTTGGGCCACCCTCCTCCTGTTGCTGCGTTTTGGGCCAAATACGGGCACATCTCCTGCATTCTGACACCTTGTGACAGCTTTGAAGGCTTCTGCCCTCCACTCCCTAGTTTTCCCAAACTTTGCTCCCGCGGTTCCTGGCTGCACCGGGCCGCTTCAAGTCTCCAACTGCCTGCACACTGCCATTTCTTCTGTCTGGAGGATCTCTCCCACCTTCCTCATCCAACCAGCGCCTGCCCATTGAAAACCCAGTCCAGGGATCCATCCCTCCAAGCTCTGCCAGACCATGACCCACCCCTCCTCTCACACCAAGGGGGCTGCATTCCCCCGTGTTCACAGGGGAATCCGAGGCTCAGCTCCCCTGGAAGTTATCCATTTTTCATCCCAAGCCAGCTTCACTTCGTCCCTGGCACACAACAGAGGCTCATAGGAGGTTTATGAGTTGAACCCTCAATAAGTTTTGCTTGCCAACACCCATCTATTTCTTCAACTGATGTTAATCTCACTGCCTAGAACCAGCAGGTGACATTTTCTTACCTGTGGCATCCAGGCCCTCAATGACAATGACGGGGAACCTTCCCTTCTGGACCTGCTCTGGGCACTGGTCCACCAGATCGAGCACATCTCGGGCTTCAGGAATGAAGGACGTGCACTGGAAAGCAACATCCGCACATCAGCAGCGGAGCCACAGGGCCAGGGCAGAAGCTATGTCTAACTGCTGAGAAGACTGCATGGGGCTGATAAGGAAGAGTTGTGTTTGGCACCAGGTGAAGTGCAAAGCATTTTGAAACTCAGAAAGGGCAGGATTGGCTTATTTTATGATGCAGCGGAGGTTCAAACAGGCAGTAAGTGTCGGGACCACTCGGCCTGCAATTCTCACAGACCAGCTTCCCCCAGAGGAGGAAGGACGGGAGAGATGCCTGACTGCAGAGCAGTGTCAGCAGGTGGCAGGGCAGTCAGCCCCACTGGAGGCGCCAAAGAAAGCAGTCAGCACCCTGTCCTTTCCTGAGCTCAGGGCTCAGCAGAGAGCCAACAGCTGCAGTTCTCCCGGCTTCAAGGTTCTGAACTGTTCCTGACCTCACTGTGTACTCAAAGAATCTCTACAGAGAGGCCCAAATGTATTCTTTTCTTATGTGCTTTCTCTGAGCAAGGCAATAATCTAAGTGCCCTTCGGAGTATCAACTTGGTCCCTCTTTAAGATAACACTAGGAGAGCGTTATTGTTATTAACCCCATCTAAGGATTAGGGCGGAGAAGGCGATGGCACCCCACTCCAGTACTCTTGCCTGAAAAATCCCATGGACAGAGGAGCCTGGTGGGCTGCAGTCCATGGGGTCGCTAAGAGTTGGATACAACTGAGCGACTTCACTTTCACTTTTCACTTTCATGCATTGGAGAAGGAAATGGCAACCCACTCCAGTGTTCTTGCCTGGAGAATCCCTGGGATGGGGGAGCCTGGTGGGCTTCCATCTGTGGGGTCACACAGAGTCGGACACGACTGAAGTGACTTAGCAGCAGTAGCAGCAGCAAGGATTAGGGAAACCAAGGCAAAGAAACACTTAAGAAATTTACTGAAAGTGACACAGGCCTGCTAAGTTGTTTCAGTCATGTCCCACTCTGCGACCCTCTGGACTATAGCCGGTCAGGCTCCTCTGTCCATGGGATTCTCCAGGCAAGAATACTGGAGTGGGTTGCCAAGCCCTCCTCCAAGGAATCTTCCTGGCCCAGGGATACAATCCAAGTCTCTCAAGTCTCCTGCATTGGCAGGTGAGTTCTTTACCAGCAGCATCACTGGAAAGCTCAATAAATACCAATGTCTGGATCCAAACCCAGGTTTTGCAATTGTAAGCACTCAGAAATAAGCCCAAGTTCCTAAAATGTATCTGAGATACAAGAGTCCAGCCTCAGGACCTGTAGGCTGCGGTCAGAATGTCAGCCATCCCGCACCAAGCTCCTCTGTGTGTCACCTGATTCTTTGTCCTAACACCGCGAGGCAGGTGTGTTACACACGAAATAAGTAGCTGCCAGTAATAGGCGGGCACCACTTAAGTCTAAGTTTCTCCAACCCCCAAACTCAAGCCCTCTTCTCTACGCTCCGATCTCCCAGAACCGGATAACTGCTTCTGAGATGGTACAGCTCTTGCACACACCCAGCGGCCCCTCCCCTCCCCTCCCGGGGCACCCCACCGCTCCTGCTGGGATGTCAGCCTCTCCTGTGGGGTTGGGGGTCCTGGCGGGCAAGAATCCGGAAAGAGCCCGGGGTCTAAACAGCGGCTGGCACAGAGGCCGCCTTCACCACCCGATTTGCTAACAGGAGTAAAGAGGCAAAAGACTTCGGGACAGGCCAGCCTCCCGCCCCGGGAGAGCCCACTGCCTCCACGTCCCTGCATTCGGGGAGTCCCTGAGCGCTGGGAAAGGACCTGACTTCTTACCGCCTCCAAGACGGCGCGGGCGGCCTCCCGGTGCGGGAAGACCCCGGAGCTGGGCAGGTCGGGCACCACTGGGTGCAGCGCGGGCTCCGGCGCGGGCCCCACGCGCTCGCCGCCCAGCTGCCGCCAGCCCCGGCCGTCCCGCCGCTCCCAGGGGCGCTGCCACAGCTGGCAGAGCGGGTCCCGAGAGAACTCGGCCAGGCGCGGGCGCGGGGCCTCAGGGCAGGCGTCCAGCAGCGCCAGCAGCGCTTGCCGGGTGTCGGGGCTGTCGCGGGGGTCGCGGAGCAGGAAGCCGTGCTGCAGGGCCCCGGCGCCGCCGTCGGGGCGGTAGCCCAGCAGCCGGCGCAGCTCGCACCGCTGGAAGGGGCCGCACCGCAGCTGCTGCGCAGGTGCTGATGAAGCCTGGCCGCGCGCACCCGGGCCCCCACGCCCTCGGTCCCCGGCACGCTCAGCGAGTAGCTGCGGCCCGGGGGGCCCAGGAGCGCGGCCACGCGGGGGTCGGGGCGCGCGGCCGGGGCCTGCTCGCCCACCGCAATGTGCGCCAGATTGCAGCCCGGCAGCTCCAGCGCGAAGCAGCGCGGCGGCTCCATGGCCTGAGCGCAGGTCCCGCGCCGCCGGCCCGAGAGGCGCGCGAGTAGCCGCCGCGCGCGGGGGTGGCGGCCGAAGGTCATCGCCGCTTCCCGGTGCCGCCCCGCACGCTCGGGAAACGAAACCGGGGAACTGGCGGGCTGCAGCCCCGGGGAAGCGAAAACGAAGCGGCGGCGGCGGCAAGTGGGCGGGGCCTGGGTTGGGGCGACCTCCCCGGCTTCGCCTCCGCCTCCGCCCCCGCCCGACCGCGAGGTCGCGCGGCGAGCAGGCCGCCTCCAGGAGGGGCCGGAGGGGAATCGCAGAGGCCGGGGCGCCGGGCCGCCTCCGATGGGGACCCACGATGGGAGACGGGCCGGTGGCCCCAGGCCCCTGGTTGAATAATTCCTCCTATGTTGTTTATGCTCGGGTACGGAGCGCGCGCGCGCGTGTGTCTTCCCATCGGGGTCCACCCCGCGCCCCGCGCCCCGCGCCACCACCTTCACCAGCTCTTCCCCGCCCGGCTGCAGCTCCAAAGCCTCCCCGGGGCTCGCCCCGCAGACCCGACGCAGCGCTCCGACCGCCTTCCCCCTCCGCGGCCGCGCCCAGACTCCGGTGCTGGGAGCCGCTGAGCGCTTTACGTCCGCTTTACACATGCTTTTCCCTGTTTCAGGATTATCTCCCTCCTTTAGATGCCTCTCAGACTGAGAAGTGTCCCGGGTTGGCCCCTCCAAGTTGCCTTACAGACGCCCAAGCCTTGCACGCAGGTCCAATGAGACAGCAGTGAGGTGGCCTGACAGCGCCTTCATCAGCCAGCTCTGTCTTTCCATAGAAAAGCAGCATTACAAGATTACTTGGATGTTTTCGTTTGTTTGTACTCCTTCGCTCCTATCTTTGAAAATAATTGCTAAGCAGATGCCAGAATTAGAAACAAAGATGGAAAACGGTAGATAAACAGAAAACAAATAATTATGATTTAATCCGTGTGCATTTAGAGTGGGATTAGGTCTAACTCTGAGGGCAAACCCCTTTTTAATAAGTATGAGCTATTTCATGTGAAGTATGGGCTAACAGGGAAGGAATAATTCTGAGATTAAGATGTTTTTAGTTCTGTATGAACAGTTTGACTTTTGGACATCGATGGAGCAGGTTGTCAAGAGTGTGGAGGATAAGAAAACGAAAAGTACAAAGTTCTTTCTGTTGTTCAGGACTGTTCTTAAAAATAAAAGCTAATTTTTTTTCATTTTATTAATTACTATTAATAATTATTGCATTGTATTAATAAATTCTGCATCCTCCAGAGAACCTCTCTTTTACCTCTTTTCCATGACCACCCCCATCATATCTGCTCTTCACTCAGGTTTTCCTCGCCACTTTCCTACCAGGAGACTGACCTCAGTGACACTGTAGGATCTGGGCTGTCAGTGGTAACCTTGTGTTGAAGACTGGAGACACAATGTCTTCATTGATAAAGGGGAAAAAAATCTGTCCTGTTGTTTAGCTAAATTTCAAGTGCCTAGGACAGAGAATGATGGCTCCAGCTTGGGTGGATGTTTGAATAAACTTTCCTGCAGTGACGTATCCTGTGACTGTAGGAGAGAGAAGCTGGGAGCTGGGAAGACACCTCAGAGGTGTCTTTAAATAAACCAATATGCTCAGTCACTTCAGTCCTGTTGGATTCTGCGGCCCTATGGACTGTAGCCCACCAGGCTCTGTCCATGGGATTCTCTCTCTCTCAGTCTCTGTCCATGGGATTCTCTGGGTAGGAATACTGGAATGGGTTGCCATTTCCTACTCCAGAATAAATGAATCAGTTCAGTTCAGTTCAGTCCCTCAGTCCTGTCCTACTCTTTGCGACCCCATGATTGCAGCACACCAGGCCTCTCTGTCCATCACCAACTCCCGGAGTTCACTCAGACTCACGTCCATCGAGTCAGTGATGCCATCCAGCCATCTCATCCTCTGTCGTTCCCTTCTCCTCCTGCCCCAAGTCCCTCCCAGCATCAGCGTGACTTTATTCATTTAAATAGTCAGATGATTTTATGGCTTCTTCTGTGATTTCAAGATCTTTAGACCATGAAATTTTTGCACCTTGTTTTATGTCCCTAGATAGGTTTTAGTGTCTCCTAGTTTATGGAAACTGGAATAGAATTTGTTTCTTACTGTTGTGTAAAAATTGTATAAATCTTAATTATGTTGAATTGGTTCATGGTGTTTTTCAGGTCTACTATATCCTACATTTCTGTATATCATTCTGTTGTTAATTTTTGACAGTTTGATATTGAAACTCCAACTACAAATCTTAATTTATGCACTTAATAATTGCAATATATAGTGGAACTAAATGTACCTTTGTTCTATATTTTCCAAGCCTCTTGTAAATGTGTTATACTTTCATAATTTAAAAAACAAAAAAGAAATATGAATAAGTAATAAAATTTTATGAGATGTATAAATCAGAAAAAAATAAAAAGCCAGAGTCTTCAACACAGCATCAATGAGGAAAACATTAAATATGAAATATTCTAGTCATTCTGTTAATAGGGGGAAAAGCAGAGAGAATTAACTAGCATAAATGCAGTAATTATTAATAATAATTAGTAAAATGAAAAAAATTAGCTTTTATTTTGAAGAACAGATTGGTTCTTGAAAACCTCTTTAAATAGATTTGCTTTTAGGTAGACCATTCACATGCATAAAAAGAAAATGAAATCAGCATAATATTAATAGTAACACAAGAGAGGAAAGATCTACAGACTATAAATGACACAAAAAAGACACATACAATCCTACATCAATAAATCCAAATGTCACAAAATAAATAATGAACTTGGAAAATAAAATATATCAAAATAAATCCAAGAAAGAGTGGTGCTTCTATAATCCAATCCCAGAAAAGTAGTTAAAGGTTCTGAAAAACGCTGGGCCAGGTTTATAGGTACTTGCTTTGTCAAGAAACAGGTAAACCCTCTACTACATAAGCCATCATTTTCTGGTTCATAAAAGTGCTTTGGGGCACATTTGTGGGCTTCTGGCCTCAAAGAGCGTGCTATTATATTGTGGAGTTGATTTTCCCACTAAGAAGGACAGTTTAGATACCTCTCTGTGAGAAGAAAGTTAACACGGCAAAGGCAGATACTTACTCCTGGCATCTTTCCAGGGAAGGCTAGAACCATGATTGATACTGCCCGAATCCTAGAAATATGCCCTCAACTCTTCTCAGTATTCTGTAATAACCTAAATGGGAAAAGAATTTGAAAAAGAATAGATATTAATACATGTGTGCATACAACTGAATCACTTTGTTGTACAACTGAAACTAACACCATTAATCAACTATAGTCCAATATAAAATTAAGGATTTTTAAAGATAGTATTTTATGCTTCTATGATGGATAAAATACAAATTAACTTAGAAACTTGAAAAAAGGTTCTTGCTTCTCTTATCAATCACTGATGGTTCTGTGTGTGTACCTGAAACAAAGATCATACCACACCAGCTTGTCTGAGTGTCTTTGCACAACCATCAAGACTGGTGCCTCATTCACAGGTGGGGTCCTGAGATTAGGTGGCTAAGGATGAACACAGAAGAATGTGTCTACAGGTCCAGCCCAGCACCATGTAACTGTAACAAAATCTGACTACATGTCAGATCCTTCCTGTTGCTTTTGTTCACTAAAACTGGCCTCCCTCGGAGAACTCTGCCCCTCTGCCTGAATGTTAAACCTAAGTGCCTTTGTTCAGGGAAACACCCTGACCCTGTCCATCTGTGGATGGCTGTAAGAAAAGAGAAATATACACATTTTCTCTGAGGCTGGCATTCTAGGGATATTTGTAAGATTAATGACCTTTTACTTGCCTTCCTCCTCTCCTCCTGCTCTCTGTTCTATAAAAGAAAGTGGCATCCATCCCTGAAAAGGTGGTTGTTTTGAGACATTAGTTTGCCATCTTCTTTTGATATGCCACCTCATCTCTCAACTTGCTGGCCTGTTGTGCGGTGAGCAGAGCGAGCTTGGACTGGACTCTGAGACTCCTCAGGCATCCCTGACCTGCTTTGTCACGCCTGTCTCGAGAGTGGAGGAAAAGGACGTCTATCTGTGCAGCCCAGAAGGGAAAGACTCAGAAGCTGCGCCCACCTCTCCAAACTCCTCTGATGGCCCTCTTTGCTTTATTGTCCTTGCTCCACACCTCTTCCCTGGAATAAACCTCAGCTGAGTGTGACCTGCTCCAAAGACCTTCGAGTCCTTGTAGCCAATTAGCAAACATGTGGGTGGTCCTAAGACTCCTGAAACACAGTCCAACACACACACACACCCACACACAGGACTTAAAAGTTCAAGAACTCTTATTCTGAAGCACTATCATGTTCCATTTTATTTACTGAAATACCTACATGCACAAATACAGCTCTGCAAATTAGTGAAATGACACTCATCAGATGAACTAAATTACAACCAGTAAATCAGTGAACAGGAACGACAAAGAGTTAAATAAGTTTGCAATGCATATAATCAAGAAAGCACAAGGTACACAATGACTTCCTACAAATCAATAATAAAAATGCAGAAAATCTAACACAAAAAAAGGGATAGGAATTTGAACAGGCACCTCACAAAAGAGAATAACCCAACAGCTAACAAACATATTGTTGTTGTTATTTAGTTGCTAAGTTGTGATCCCATGGACTGGAGCCCACCAGGCTCCTCTGACCATGGGATTTCCCAGGCAAGAATACTGGAGTGGGTTGCCATTTCCTTCTCCAAATAAACATATTAAAAAGATGCTTAACATCATTAGTCATCAGGAAACTGGAGAGTAAAACCACAATGAGACACCACTCCACACCCACCGATGGCTAACATTAAACCAGAAAAAAAAAAAAAAAACTTTTATAATGACAATACCAACTGAGAAGGAAGGTGAGGAACAAGGGAACCCTTCTATTATTCTGGTTGGAGTGTAAATAGGTCCAGCACTCTGGAAAACTCTATGGAAGTAGGTACTAAAGGGATACATGCATATTGCATGAACCAATGATCCCACTCCTGGGTATATACCCAACACACACTCATATTGATGTCTACCAAAAGACACGTACAAGAAAATTCATAGCATAATAAGGAAACAGTCCAAACACTCCTCATAATGATGATGTGGCTTGTGATATATTAAATGGATTGTGGTACATACGAGCAATGGAATCCTAGACGGCTATGAAAATGAACAGAGTACTCTACTTTGTTGCTCAGTCATGTCCGACTCTTTGTGACCCCATGGATTGTAGCCTACCAGGCTCCTCCCTCCATGGGATTCTCCAGGCAAGAATACTAGACTGGGTTGCCATTTCCTTCTCCAGGGGATCTTCCCGACCCAGGGATCGAACCCGGGTCTTCTGCATTGCGGGCAGACGCTTTAACCTCTGAGCCACCAGGGAGTCCCTCTAGACACAACAAAAGGGTTAAATCTACAAAGATAACCTCAAGTGAAAGAAACTATACAGAAGAAAGTACACACGGTGTGATTCCATTCATAGCAACTTCAAAAGCAGGCAAACCTAGGGTGTGGTCTTAGAAAACAGGACACCTTTATCTTTGGGGCAGAGGTAGGGTTTAGGACCCTGAGGGGGAGGTCCTGGGCATCTGAAGGTCTGGGAAAAGTGCTATCTCTTGATCAAGATGGTTGTTACACACATGTGTTCATAGCATCCAAAATTTGTTCAGCTGCACATGTATGAATTGTGTACTTTTCTTTATCTGGAAGATGCTTAACACAAGATTTACCAGAGAAATAATATGAAGATTGCAAGTAGCTAGATGGATTCCATAGTCTAATGTGTGGCAGTCGCTGTTTGATGTTGCTTCAGGGATGATCCATGTCCGGGAGCAGGGAGTACCTTTGGGATGTGCAGGTGTTCAAAAGAAAAATGCCTGGCTAAAGAAAAACGGCGGTGACTTTGGCTGTTAGTGGCGTTTAGAATCTGCCTGCCGATGCAGGGGACACAGGTTTGATCTCTCAGGTTTGATGTCTGCGAACATTACACGTGCTGTGGAGCAGCTAAGCCCGTGCGCCGAGAATCCCTGCTCCGCAACAGAGAAGCCACTGCAATGAAAAGCCCACACACCACAGCTAGAGAGTAGCCACCGCCCCGCTTGCCACAACTAGAAAAAGCCTGCATGCAGCAACAAAGACCCAGTACAGCCAAAAATAAAATAGATAAAATTAAAAAAAGAAGAAAGGAAGGAAATAAAGAATCCCTGAATGATTCTTGAATGAATTATGAATCCCTGAGTGAACGATTGAATGGGCAAATGAATGAATAAAAGAAACTGCCTTGAATGGGACAGACTAAAGAAGAAATCATAAAATAATTTGATAGTAATTATCAATTATTGAGCAGTATTGTAAGTGTTTAAGTCCCAGTTCAAACCCTCACTCCCTAGGTGACATAGGTTTTACCAGCTGTAAGATAAGTTGCTGCTGCTGCTGCTGCTAAGTCACTTCAGTCGTGTCCGACTCTGTGTGACCCCATAGAGGGCAGCCTACCAGGCTCCCCTATCCCTGGGATTCTCCAGGCAAGAACACTGGAGTAGGTTGCCATTTCCTTCTCTAATGCAGGAAAGTGAAAAGTGAAAGTGAAGTTGCTCAGTCATGCCCAACCCTCAGCGACCCCATGGACTGCAGCCTTCCAGGCTCCTCCATCCATGGGATTTTCCAGGCAAGAGTACTGGAGTGGGGTGCCATTGCCTTCTCTGAAGATAAGTTGGCTCAGTGGTAAAGAATCTGCTTGCCAATGTAGGAGAAGTGGGTTCAACCCCTGGGCTGGGAAGATCCTTGGAGGAGGAAATGGCTCCCCACTACAGTATTCCTGCCTGGAAAATCCCATGGACAGTGGAGCCTGGTGGGCTGTAGTCCATGGGTTTGCAAGAGTCAAATATGATTTTACAATGAAACAGCAGGGTAAGTTAATGCCTTCAAATACAACCCAGTGCTTGGTACACAATGTTAAATGTGCTAGATATTTCTAATTGATTCTCTCTAGCTCTTTCTTCTGTGCTTAGTAAACATCATGTCATTTAATCCTTAAAATGCTCTGGGTGAGACAGACATTAACACCCATATCTCCCAGGTGCGTTAATGATATCAGGCAGGTAAAGAAAGTTACCCTGAACTAAACAATACTGATTGAACTGAGATTCAGACCTCTAAATGTTTGGCTTCAAAAGCCTGTATGGTTACCTTCTATTACATTATTCAATATTTGATTTGAAATGGAAACAGATTTGGTTTTTGTTTCTTCATGCTCACGTGACAGGCTTGGTAATTTACTTTCAATTTCAGTCATGCTGAATTTAGTTTCAGTTTCTTTCCCAATGAAATGAAAGTCATCTTTTTTTCCACTCAAAATACAACATGAGTATAATAACAAAAGCTAACCCTAACTGAATGTTCTAAGTGATTCACATAAATTAGAATGTTCAGTCTCCTTAAACATCCCTTGAGGGATCAGGTCTTGCAGATGAGGAATTAAAGATCCAGAGAGATATAGTAACCTAGTCAGCTCAGCTAGTAAGAGATGAGCTAGGCTTGTGGTTTCAGAAACTTAACCACGAGGACTATCCCAACTTTCTACAAGTCTCTTGAAAGTCGGACCACACGTGATCAATCAAATGCTGTTCCAATCAAAGAGGGTTCAAGGAGAGAAAATCCCAATACAGAGTTGAACAACATTTTCTAAGAAAAATGTGAAAATGAAAAGCCACAGTAATTCTTGACAACTAACAAGCATGTTAGTTATTAGAAAAATGCATTTCAAAACTATAGTGAGGTACCACCTCACACCAGTCACACTGGTCACTTTTCAATGGCCATCTTTAAAAAGTCTGCAAATAATAAATGCTGGAGAGAATGTGCAGACAAGGGAAACTTCCAACACCGTTGGTGGGAATGTAGGTTGGCGCAGCCACTACGGAGAACATGTATTTGGTTCCTTAGAAAAGAAAAACATTTATGGAGTTTCCCTAGAAAACTAAAACTAGAACTTCTATATGATCTGGCAGCCCCACTCCTGAGCATATAGCCAAAGAAAACTATGACTGGTAAAGAAACATGCACCCTGATGTTCAGAGCAGCACAAGACAGAGGGAGAGCCTAAATGTCCTTGACAGATGCATGGATGAAAAAGAAGTGGTGTCCAATTCAGTCAATCAAGGGTGTCCAGTTCATTTCAGTCAAGCAGTCGTGTCTGACTCTTTGCAAGCCCATGGACTGCAGCACACCAGGCTTCCCTGTCCATCACCAACTCTCAGAGCTTGTTCAAACTCATGTCCATCAAGTCAGTGATGCCATCCAACCACCTCATCCTCTGTTGCCCTCTTCTCCTTCTGCCTTCAATACACACTACTATGTATAAAACAGATAACCAACAGGGACCTACTGTAGAGCACAAAGAACTATATTCAATATCTTGCAATTGCTTATAATGGAAAAGAATTTGAAAGAGAATAGATATATACGTATAAGTGAATCTATTTGTCACTTCCACTGTATAATCATAAAGAATTTGATTTAGGTCATACCTGAATGGTCTAGTGGTTTTCCCTACTTTCTTTAATTTAAGTCTGAATTTGGTAATAAGGAGTTCATGATCTGAGCCATGGTCAGTTTGCAGTCTTGTTTTTGCTGACTGTATAGAGCTTCTCCATCTTTGGCTGCAAAGAATTTAATCAATCTGGTTTCGGTGTTGACCATCTGGTGATGTCCATGTGTAGAGTCTTCTCTTGTGTTGTTGGAAGAAGGTGTTTGCTATGACCAGTGCGTTCTCTTGGCAAAACTCTGTTAGCTTTTGCCCTGCTTCATTCTGTACTCCAGGGCCAAACTTGCCTGTTACTCCAGGTATTTCTTGACTTCCTACCTTTGCATTCCAGTCCCCTATAATGAGAACATCTTTTTGAGGTGTTAGTTCTAGAAGGTTTTGTAGGTGTTCACAGAAGTTCAGCTTCTTCAGCATTACTATTTGGGCATAGACTTACATTACTGTGATATTGAATGGTTTGCCTTGGAAATGAACAAAGTCATTCTGTCGTTTTTGAGATGGCATCCAAGTACTTCATTTCAGACTCTTGTTGACTATGAGGGCTACTCCATTTCTTCTAACAGATTCTTGCCCACAGTGGCAGATATAATGGTCATTTGAGTTAAAATCACCCATTCCAGTCCAGTTTAGTTCACTGATTCCTAAAATATTCATGTTCACTCTTGCCATCTCCTGTTTGACCACCTGCAGTTTGGGAGAAGGAAATGGCACCCCACTCCAGTACTCTTGCCTGGAAAATCCCATGGATGGAGGGGTCTGGTAGGCTACAGTCCAAGAAGTCACGAAGAGTCAGACATGACTGAGTGACTTCACTTTAATACATTGGAGAAGGAAATGGCAACCCATTCCAGTGTTCTTGCCTAGAGAATCCCAGGGACTGCAGAGACTGGTGGACTGCCATCCATGGGGTCACAGAGTCGGATGCAAGTGAAATGACTTAGCAGCAGCAGCAGCAGCAGCAGTTTGCCTTGATTCATGGAACTAACATTCCAGGTTCCTACGCAATATTGCTCTTTACAGCATCAGACTTTAATTCCATCACCAGTCACATTCACAACTGGGTGTTGATTTTCCTTTGGTTCCACCAATTCATTCTTTCTGGAGTTATTTCTCCACTCTTCTCCAGTAGCATACTGGGCACCTACTGACCTGGGGAGTTCATCTTTCAGTGTCCTATCTTTTTTGCCTTTTCATACTGTTCATGGGGTTCTCAAGGCAAGAATACTGAAGTGGCTTGCCATTCCCTTCTCCAGTGGACCATGTTTTGTCAGAACTCTCCACCATGACCTGTCCTTCTTGGGTGCCTGATGAACTATGGGTGGAAGCTCATGACATTGTACAGGAGGCAGTGATCAAGACCATCCCCAAGGAAAAAAAAATGCAAAAAGGCAAAATGGCTGTCTGAGGAGGCCCTACAAATAGCTGTGAAAAGAAGAGAGGTGAAAGGAAAGGAGAAAAGGAAGGAGATACCCATTTGAATGCAGAATTCCAAGGAATAGTAAAGAGAGATAAGAAAGCCTTCCTCAGTGATTAATGCAAAGAAATAGAGGAAAACAATAGAATGGGAAAGACTAGAGATCTCTTCAAGAAAATTAGAGATATCAAATGAATATTTCATGCAAAGATAGGCGCAATAAAGGACATAAATGGTATGGACCTAACAGAAGAAGATATTAAGAAGAGGTGGCAAGAATACACAGAAGAACTATACAAAAAAGATCTTCCCAGATAATCATGATGGTGTGATCACTCACCTAGAGCCAGACATCCTGGAATGTGAAATCAAGTGGGCCTTAGGAAGCATCACTATGAACAAAGCTAGTGGAGGTGATGGAATTCCAGTTGAGCTATTTCAAATCCTAAAAGAAGATGCTGTGAAAGTGCTGCACTCAATATGTCAGTAAATTTGGAAAATTCAGAAGTGTCCCCAGGACTGGAAAAGGTCAGTTTTCATTCCAATCCCAAAGAAAGGCAATGCCAAGGAATGATTAAACTACCACACAGTTGCACTCATCTCACACGCTAGTAAAGTAATGCTCAAAATTCTCCAAGCCAGGCTTCAACAGTACGTGAACTGTGAACTTTAAGATGTTCAAGCTGGTTTTAGAAAAGACAGAGGAACCAGAGATCAAATTGCCAACATCCATTGGATCATCAAAAAGCAAGAGAGTTCCAGAAAAACATCTACTTCTGCTTTGTTGACTATGCCAAAGCCTTTGACTGTATGGATCACAATAAACTGTGGAAAATTCTGAGAGAGATGGGAACACCAGACCACCTCACCTACTTCTTAAGAAATCTGTATGCAGGTCAAGAAGAAACAGTTAGAACCAGACATGGAACAACAGACTGGTTCCAAATAGGAAAAGGAGTACATCAAGGCTGTATACTGTCACCTTGCTTATTTAACTTATATGCAGAGAACATCATGAGAAACGCTGGGCTGGAGGAAGCATAAGCTGGAATCAAATTGCCAGGAGAAATATCAATAACCTCAGATATGCAGATGACATGACCCTTATGGCAGAAAGCAAAGAAGAACTAAAGAGCCTCTTGCTGAAAGTGAAAAGGGAGAGTGAAAAAGTCAGTTTAAAACTCATCATCCAGAAAGCTAAGATTATGGTATCTGGTCTCATAACTTCATGGCAAACAGACAGGGAAACAGTGAGAGACTTTATTTTGGCGGGCCCCAAAATCAGTGCAGATGGTGACTGCAGCCATGAAATTAAGACACTTGCTCCTTGGAAGAAAAGTTATGACCAATCTTGACAGCATATTAAAAAGCAGAGATGTTACTTTGCCAACAAAGGTCAGTCTAGTCAAAGTTATGGTTTTTCTAGTAGTCATGTATGGATAAGAGAGTTGGACTATAACAAAAGCTAAGTACCAAAGAATTGATGCTTTTGAACTGTCGTATTGGAGAAAACTCTTGAGAGTCCCTTGGACTGCAAGGAAATCCAAACAGGCCATCCTAAAGAAAATCAGTCCTGAATATTCATTGGAAGGACTGATGCTGAAGCTGAAACTCCAATACTTTGGGTACATTATGCGAAGAAATGACTCATTGGAAAAGACCCTGATGCTAGGGAAGATTGAAGGCGGGAAGAGAAGGGGACAACAGAGGATGAGATGGTTGGATGGCATCACCTACTCAAAGGACATGAGTTTGAGTAAATTCCAGGAGTTGGTGATGGACACGGAAGCCTGGTGTGCTGCAGTTCATGTGGTGGCAAAGAGTCCAACACGACTGAGTGACTGAACTGAACTGATAAGTGAATCACTTTTTTTGTACACCTGAAAGTAATACAACCTTGTAAATTAACCATACTTCATTTAAAAAAAAAAAAAAGGATCTGATAAAAGCATCTGATTTTTCTCTTTTCTTTTAAAAATGGTGTAGACAAGCATAAACCTGCAGGGAAAGATAGATAAATGGCTGAATTTCAACATTTGAAACTTTTTTTTCATGTGAAAATGCATGCATTAAGATGGTCACTAAAGGAAGATTCAGGCATTAATGTCTTTATGTGCCTATGCATTTCAGCTGAGATCTGAAAAGGGTCCTGAGCTGATAGAGTCTGCTCTAATCGTCCTACCAGGCAATCACTCTTCACTGTTTGGCTCTCCGGACAAACTCTCGCTGAGCCCTCGAAAGTAAAGGGCACTGGGGCAGATGCTTCTACATATTACATCCTGCACTAGTAATGCAGCAGCTGCGGAGGTGGCGATATCTCTGCCTAGCTCTATCACTGCCTGCTGGATCCAAATAGAGATTCGAGAGCAGCATGTCCATCTACATCCAGTCTGAACTATTGCTGATTCCAGGAGATGGGACTGCGCCCTGGGGCAGAGAAAAACAGATGTCGGTCCTACTCCTGAGACTTCAGTCTTGGCCTTGTTCCAACTTTCATTTTCGCGAAGAAGGAAATCGAAACTTAATCCTCAGCTGAGCATTAGCCGAGAAAGGTGTGTCCCTACTCCCGTGTGACAGGGTGCCAGGCATGTATAAAAGCCAGCCTGCAGTTGCAACGCAGCCTCAGGGCACCTGCCACCATGTGGATGCTGGTACCTGTTGCGTTCGCTCTCAAGCTGCTGAGCGTCTTCCTGCAGCCCCTGGGATCCGTATGGAGCAGCTTGGGGCCCCTGTTCCTCCAGCTCCGGGCAGCATCTTGGCTGGCAGGGGGCGAGAGGAGCCGGCAGCTCCAGAGCAGGAGGGAAGCGGGGGAGCCCAGCAGGGCGGAAGGAGAGGGCAGCGGCGACCTGCCCACCACCCCCACCAGCGTCAATTACCACTTCACCCGCCAGTGCAACTACAAATGTGGCTTCTGCTTCCACACAGCCAAAACGTCCTTTGTGCTGCCGCTGGAGGAGGCCAAGAGAGGTCTGCTGATGCTGAAAGAAGCAGGTGAGTCCCCAGACCCAGGAAAGCCCTCAGGTGCTCAGCCACTTTGAGAAGGGCAAAGAGGCTGGGGCGGGGGGCAGTCCTGGCCAGAGAGGTTCCCCAGGAACTCAGCCTTCCCAGGACACAGTGGGGATGCACTGTGGCCAGAGGAGGTGGGGGCGAGCTGTGGATGGATGCCAAGATCTTCCCAACCTGCAGAGTGGGCTGGCATGGGGGAGCAAAGCATCACCGCTTCTTCTAAGTGAGCAGCGTGGGGAAGGATGCTGGTTGGGAAATTGTGCTGCTCTCTGAGTTCATGGACTGAGTTCCCCAGAAACAGCTGATGAGAGCTGCCAACAAATACAAAAACTTTTGACTTAAGAAATACAATGTTTGGGTTTGCTGTTTGGTATTATTTACGTGCTCTGTTTGGGTTTGTTGTTTGGGGTTATTTCGTGCTCTTATCATGAATATTTAGAGAAGCTGTGTACCATTCAAGTAAGGCAGTGCTTTTGCTCTGGAGACTTGCTCACTGAGTGTCACCGCATCAGTAACAGGCAGGCATCTCAGAGAGAGCCCAGCCAGTCCAGGTCTAAGGTGACCTGCCCTCCTCCTCTCCTGCCCGCCTGTCTTCCGTAGAGCACCTCCTAAGCCAGCAACCTCAGCCACATCACCAGCTTCTTTCTCAACCTGCTTAACTCTGCTGCAGACACATAGCATGTATTTGCCCTGGCTTGTGCACATACTGAACACCACAGTGACCACATCCTGATAAAGAGCAGGCAAATCTGCACAGAGAACAGCAGGGTGCCCATAGCTCCTGCCACCTTCAGCCCCTGCCCTTCCTGCCCAGGTAACCACTAACTCCTATTCTGACGCCAGCCTTGCAGGATTTGGTACTTTATATGCTGAGAACGTGCAGTGACTTTTACTGGATCTGACGTATTTCACTCCCCATATGTCTGCCTGGTCATCAGCAGCTCATCCAGCGCCTGACGCACGTCACCGCTGTTCCCAGTGGCGTCTAGTTCAGCATCTTGGTATTTCTCACCAAGACTGTTGCAGTTCATCTCATTGTCCCTGTGTCCCCATGGAAAGCACGTGATCATACCGAAATATATGTCGGATGCATAACTCCCCCTACTGAACTTCCTGCCTGGCTTCCAAGCCCAAACTTGTGAGCACAGGCTTCCAGCACCGTGTTGCCATCCTCACCCCATTTCCCGAAGGACCCCACGTTATGAGCACATCACATGGCACATTTCTCCCCCAACACCTTCCTCGTGGACCCTGATTGCACTGTTCTCTCTTTCTGGAATGCCAGTCACCCCAGGCTCTGTTAGTGAACTTTCAAAGCTCCTTAGAATTATTCCTAGTCCTCTTCATGCAGGATACCTTCCTACGTGGCACTAGTGGTAAAGAACCCACCTGCCAGTTCAGGAATTTCAAGAGGCTGGGGTTTGATTCCTGGGTCAGGAAGATCCCCTGGAGAAAGGAATGGCAACCCACTCCAGTATCCATGCCTGGAGAATCCCATGGACAGAGGAACCTGGCGGGCCAAAATCCATGAAGTCGCAGAGTCAGCTAAGTGCATAGCACAGTGCCCTCCAAACCCACCCATGAGGCTGCAAACGGCAACATTTTCATTCTTTTTCTTATTGCTGAGTAGTATTCCATTGGGTTTATATATACCACATCTTTATCCATTCAACCTCTGATACACACTTTTGAAAAATGGAAAAGCTTTTGGCACAGCAAAGGAAACCATTGACAGAAGGAAAAGACAACATAAATGAGAAAAGATACTTGCAAATGAGATGACTGATAAGGAATTAATAGCCAACATATATAAACAGCTCAGACAACTGAACATCAAAAAACAAACAACTCAGTTAAAAAATGGGCAGAAGAACTAAATGGACATTTTCCAAAGAGGAAATGCAGATAGCCAACTGCCTGTGTCCATGAAAACATGCTTAACACCACGAATTACCAGGAAAATGCAAATCAGAGCCACAGTGAGGTGTCATATCACCTCATGCCAGTCAGAATGGCTGCCATTGAAGAGACCACAGATAACAAATGCTGGAGAGGATGTGGAGACAAGGGAACCTTGGTACACTGTGGGTAGGAATGTAAATTTGGGCAGACACTGTTCAGAGCAGTATGGTGGTTCTTAAAAAACTAAAAACATAATTACCATGAAAAAAAAAGTGAACATGTTAGTCACTCGGTCATGTCCAACTTTCCTTGACCCTATGGACTGTAGCCCGCCAGGCTCCTCTTTCCAGGGGATTCTCCAGGCGAGAATACTGGAGTGGATTGTCATTCCCTTCTCCAGGGGATCTTCCCAATCCAGGGATAGAACTCAGGTCTTCCGTATTGCAGGCAGATTCTTTACCATCTGAGTCACCAGGGAAGCTCAGTGACACAACAATATCATTTCTGTGAATATATTAGAAAGAAGTAAAAACACTAATTAAAAGGAAACATGCGCCCCAATGTTCATAGCACACTACTTACATTGCCATGTTAAGAAACAACCCAACTGCCTGTTATAGCATGTTTAAAATCG
This sequence comes from Aepyceros melampus, assembly GCA_006408695.1. NCBI lineage: Eukaryota > Metazoa > Chordata > Mammalia > Artiodactyla > Bovidae > Aepyceros > Aepyceros melampus. The sequence goes on along the minus strand of SJXQ01010992.1, from coordinate 220,176 downwards.
TGCTCTTTTGTTTTACTGTTTTGTTTTTAATACGTGGGTCCCCAAAGAGTTTGAGTTCTAAAACTGAAATTTGACATTCTGTTTATCTTTTTGTCTAGCAAAATATCTAGCAGGTGATAGGGATCTAATGAATTTTTTGAATAGATGAATTAATGCATGAATGAACAAATGCGAGGACTGAGGTGGTGGAAAGAACTTAGACTCTTGATTCATAAGGCCAGTATTGGAGTTCCTGCTCCAGCACTCATTAGATGTGCCAAGAAATTTGACTTTCTGATTATCAGTTTAATATTCTTTAAAATATAGAGCAAAATTATAGCTCATATATCAATCTTACAAAGCTTCTGCAAGGCACAAATAAATGAATGCTCTTGTTTTTTTAATAGATCATAAACTATTATAGTTATAATTAATACATATTGCGACCTCTCAGTTTTAAGCAAATAAAACCAAAGTTAGTTAAGATGGTTAGGGTATAGTATGGGTGGCATGTCCTGTAAATGAAATTTATGGGAAATGAAGGAAAATCTATTTGGGTGACTATTAAAATTTAAATTTACTTTTAAATTTAAATTAAGAAAATAAATGTAAATATACATTACATTTAACATTAAAATTGCTACCTGTATGAAGAGGCTTCTCTTGTAGCTCAGTTGGTAAAGAATCTGCCTGCAACACAGGAGACCTGGGTTTGACTCCTAAGTCAGGAAGGAATTCCCTGGAGAAGGAAACGGCAACCCACTCTAGCGTTCTTCTTAGAGAATCCCATGGATGGAGGAGCCTGGCAGGCTACAGTCCATGAGGTCGCAAGAGTGGGACATGACTGAAGCAATAAAACCACCACCACTCTGGATGAAGATGCTTCCAAAATATATTATCTACTCCTCCGACTATTATACAGCAGATTGAATAGAACACAGCCGTTATGAGCATCATCACAGCTCTTGACCTGAGCTGTGACAGGATGGATTGGGTGTTGCCACCACTATGAATGAATGGCTCCTTTTCTGAGCTCTTAGCTGCGTGTCTTCATCCTGTTCCTTCAGTCTTCTTGTTCATTCATCCCCTCTGGCCTGCTCCTCAAACTCATCACAGGCTACACTGCTGGCCAACATCCTGTTTCACTTACTGCAGTTATCTGTCCCTGTTTAATCACATTTTTAGGGAACAATATTTTATTGAATAATAATGCTTATCACACAAGCTGCCTCCTAGCATGTTAGCTTATGAAGAGTGAGATTATATAATTTATCTCCTGTCCCACTGCAGAAACATTTGAGAGCAAAACAGGGTGCTGGGAAAAACAACTGATGAGATGTGGTCTCCATAAACCACGACTGTCCTGGGAAACCCAGGATGGAGGGCAAACTCACTTTAGAAAGGTCAAAGGCTTTGGAGCTTAGACCTATGTCCTAGCTCCATTTCTCTCTGTTAGTTCAGTTCAGTCGCTCAGTCGTGTCTGAGTCTTTGTGACCCCATGGACTGCAGCACACCAGGCCTCCCTGTCCATCACCAGCTCCCGGAGTTTACACAAACTCATGTGCATTGAGTTGGTGATATCATCCAACCATCTCATCCTCTGTTGCCCCTTCTCCTCCTGCCCTCAATCTTTCCCAGCATCAGGGTCTTTTCAAATGAGTCAGTCTTCGCATCAGGTGGCCAAAGTATTGGAGTTTCAGCTTCAGCATCAGTCCTTCCAATGAATATTCAGGACTGATTTCCTTTAGAATGGGAATCTCCTTGCTGTCCAAAGGACTCTCAAGAGTCTTCTCCAACACCACAGTTCAAAAGCATCAATTCTTTGGTGCTCAGCTTTCTTTATAGTCCAACTCTCACATCCATACATGACTATTGGAAAAACCATAGCCTTGACTAGACCGACCTTTGTTGGCAAAGTAATGTCTCTGCTTTGTAACACGCTGTCTAGGTTGGTGATAGTTTTTCTTCCAAGGAGCATGCATCTTTTAATTTCATGGCTGCAGTCACCATCTGCAGTGACTCTGGAGCCCCCCAACATAAAGTCTGTCACTGTTTCCCTATCTATTTGCCATTTCTCTCCAGTCTCATTCTATTACCTTGAGAAAACATTACTTTTGGCATTAAAATGATAATGGATATTGATGAAGTGCTAAAATAGAAGGAAAATCCATGTGCCTTCTGACCCAGGTATGGAGAAGATCAACTTCTCAGGAGGGGAGCCGTTCCTCCAGGACCGAGGCGAGTACCTGGGCAGGCTGGTGAAGTTCTGTAAGCAGGAGCTGCAGCTGCCCAGCGTCAGCATCGTCAGCAACGGAAGCCTGATCCGCGAGAGGTGGTTCCAGAAGTACGGTGAGCAGCCCCCATGGCATGTGACTCTGGCCTCTGTCACTGTTGCTCACTGTATTTCCTTCCATCCTGGGCCTCCGGCCTGGCCTGCTGGGGATCCAAAGGGAGGGAAAAAGCAAGTATGCTTGTTGTAATCTCTCTTCAGGCTGCACGCCAAGTTTCGGCAGGGCTCTCATAAACAAGTATAGCAAAGCAGATAGCAGGACCCACCAGCAGATGCTCCCGTCCATTATCAAAGTACCTTTAGTTGAGTCATTAGTGGGGAAGATGACCACAGTGGACAGTTTTGCAAGCCCTGACCTTATTGTTTCCTATTCATGTTTAATATTTAGAGTGTTTATGAAATGACTCTATTTTAGTAGTCTCCTATATAAATTGAGGGATTGGACTAAAACAGTCATTCTCCCCTCTAGCTATGTATTTGGCTACTGAGGAACTTTATATAAGACATCTCCACTAGGACTGACCTCCAGACTATTTATTTCAGAGCCTTGTGGTGTGTGGACATTCCAACTTGGGGTGCTCCAAAGGGACTCCACTTTGCAATCAGGGTTATGAACCACTGGTCTTAAGACTGTTGGTATTTTGTCACTAAGTCGTGTCCTTCTTGTGACCTCATGGATAGTAACCTGCCAGGCTCCTCTGTTCATGGGATTCTCCAGGCGAAAATACTTGAGTGGGTTGCCATTTCCTTCTCCAGGGGCTCTTTCTGACTCAGGGATCAAACCTGTGTCTCCTGCATTGGCAGGTTGATTCTTTACCGCTAAGCTACCAGAGAAGCTTAAGACTGTGGAGGTCCCTTAACGCTAATTTTTACATAGATATTAATATTCTTGGAGAAGGAAATGGCAACCCACTCCAGTATCCTTGCCTAGAAAATCTTGTGGACACAGGAGCCTGGTGGGCTGCAGTCCGTGGGGTTGCAAAGAGTCGGGCATGACTGAGTGACTAACACACTTATTAATATTCTTAGAGCAGTACCTAGAATTTAGGAAGCATTTGAAAAATGTTAGCTATTATTACATTTAATTTAATTTATTTATTTAGTCTATTCTATTTATTTTGTTTTTTAACAGTTTTTTTAAGTTAATTCTTATTGAAGTATAGTTGCTTTACAATATTGTGTTAGTTTCTGCTGTACAGCAGAGTGAATTAACTGTTTGTTTACATGTATCCCCTCTTTTTTTGGATTTCCACCCCATGTTTGTCAGCACAGAGCACTACTATCATTTTAGTAAACAGTTCTGATTAGACTCCTTGGGTAAAATGTTCTGTGTTTGCTTTCTGTGAGTTGTTTGAGTCTTGAAATCACTGAAAGGGTAGTTGCATGTATGATTTGTTGAGGATGTTCACGGGGATCTCTGTGAAACCCTCTTTCCTAAACGATGAAGAAATATGGAGGTGGGGGAGGGGAGAGTGGGGTGTGGGGGAGGGTTATACTTCCCATCTGGGAAAGGTTAACAGGAGGAGCACAGGGCCACAAGTCAGCAACAAAACATCCGTGAAGGGAGTCACTCAGTCAAAGGGGAGCATCAGAAATTCAAAAGTAAGTTTTGGGAACTGGATTTAGAGAGATAAGATGGGGTTAGGGAGCCATGTAAGCAGAGAAGACTGAGTTGGGTTTGCTGGCTGTGTCCTGGGCAGTGTGTTCCCTCCAACACGTGTGGTGTGAGGAGTAAGGACCACGAGCACTGTTGCACCTGAGGGCGAAAGCTCAGAAGCTGGTCTGGAGAGGCAGTGCAAAGTAGCAAATTTGGAAGTGGCTAAGAATGGCACCCCACCCCGGTACTCTTGCCTGGAAAATCCCACAGGCAGAGGAGCCTGGTAGGCTGCAGTCCATGGGGTCGCAAAGAGTCAGACACAACTGAGCGACTTCATTTTCACTTTTCACTTTCATGCATTGGAGAAGGAAATGGCAACCCATTCCAGTGTTCTTGCCTGGAGAATCCCAGGTGCGGCGGAGCCTGGTGGGCTGCCGTCTACGGGGTCACACAGAGTCGGACACGACTGAAGTGACTTAGCAGCAACAGCAAGAAAAAGGATGAAGCTGAAGCTCCAATACTTTGACCACCTGATGTGAAGAGTCAACTCATTGGAGAAGACCCTGATGCTGGGAAAGATGGAAGGCAGGAGAAGTGGGAGGCAGAGGATGAGATGGTTAGATAGCATCACCAACTCAATGGACATAAATTTGACCAAACTCCTGGAGTTCATGGAGGACAGGACAGCCTGGCATGCTGCTGTCCATGGAGTCACAGAGTCAGAGATGAATGATTTAGTGACTGAAAAACAGCAAAGAAAAAAGATCCCTGGGGTAGGGGGAAAACAAGAAAATGCGAGGACTATTCATAGCAGACACTTTGACAGCCAATTGTGAACAACCATTATTTTTATCCTATTCAGAGATCAGGATTAGTGTTGTCATACGCTCAGACTATTAAAGATATATTCTAAATCTACACTCTATTTTTTTACACCTTTTATTTTGTATTAGAGTATGTTCCATGTGCTCAGTCGCTCAGTTGTGTCAGACTCTGCAACCCTGTGGACTATATAGCCGGCCAAGCCCCTCTGTCCATGGAATTTCCCAGGCAAGAATACTGGAGTGGGTTGCCATTTCCTCCTCCAATTTAGTTACACATAAATCTATTCTTTCTCGAATTGTTTTTCCCATTTAGGTTATTAAAGAGTATTGAGCAGAGTTTCCTGTGCTGAATAGTAGGTCCTTGTTGGTTGTCTGTTTTAAACATAGCAGTGTGTCCAGGTCAGTCCCAAGTGCTTTCACTTTGTCCATCGCAGACCCGAGGCTGTCACTGCCCTGCTCCCTCCTGGTGATCGTGCATCCATTCTCTAAGTCAGTGAGTCTGTTTCCATTTTGTAAATAAGTTCATGTGTATCATTTTTAAGATTCTGTAATACAAGCCCTATCATTCCATGTTTCTCTTTTTCTGCCCAACTTCACTCAGTATGACAATTTCTAGGTCCATCCATGTTGCTGCGGTGGCATTATTTCATTCTTTTTAATGACTATGTTCAATTTCCCAAATAAAAATATTTAAAAACAGCGTGAAATACTTTTGTTACCAAGTCCAAGCTCGCTCTGCTCACCACATGATAGGCTTTAAAATTGGGAGAGGAGGTGTTGAGACAAGAAATAAGGACTTGACTCCAAAAGCTGGCAGAAGGACCAGCTTGCAGACTGTCTCAAAATAACCATCTCTTTGGGGTCTGGAGGAGATGAGGAATAAAGTAAAAAGGCCCCAGGTTTTGCAATTATTCCCGCAAGGGCCCTCAGGAAGGGAATGTATATGTTTCCTTTCTCTTGCAGGTGGACAAGTTCAGGGTGTTTCTCTGAACAAAAGCATTTTGGTTTGACATTCAGGCAGAGGGGCAGGGCTCTCCGAGGCAGCCATTGTGTATGGACAGTATTCTTTAAGTGAACAATAGCAAAGGGAAGCAAAGGTTAAAGTAAAAGACACAGAGCTGATATGTAGTCAGATTTAGCTCTTGTAACATTTTTAAATGTCTGGAGGAACAAACAAAACGTTTTTGCCTACTTCTGTGGTCCCTAAGGCTCCAGTTCTCCACATCTGGCTTGAAAGCCTATGCTCTCTTTTTTATACATATAATTTTATTTCTTTATTTTTGGCTGTGCTGACTTCCCTGCTGTGCAGGCTTTCTCTAGTTTTGGGCACCAGAGGCTACTCTTCCTTGTAGTGCACAGGCTTCTCATCACAGCGGCTTCCCGTGTTGCAAAGCACAGGCTCAGGGGCGCGTAGGCTTCTGTCGCTGTGGCTCCTGGGCTTGGAGCCCAAGCTCAGTAGTGGTACTCGGGCTTGGTTGCTCTGAGGCATGTGGGCATCTTCCTAGATCAGGGAGTGAACCCATGTCTCCTGCGTTGGCTGGCCGATTCTTTCCCAGTCAGCCACCAGGGAAGCCCAAAAGCCTATGCTTTCATCCTTGGATGGAAAAGCTTAACGTAAGTTTTCATCTTTGGACAGAAAAGCCTAACAGTGATCGTTTTCCCTCAGGTGAATATTTGGACATTCTCGCCATCTCCTGTGACAGCTTTGACGAGCAGGTCAATGTCCTTATCGGCCGTGGTCAAGGAAAGAAGAACCACGTGGAAAATCTCCAGAAACTGAGGACATGGTGTAAGGAATACAGAGTGGCCTTCAAGATAAACTCAGTCATCAATCGATTCAACGTGGACGAGGATATGAAGGAACAGATAAACACGCTCAACCCCGTCCGCTGGAAGGTACCAACCGCATTGCTTTCGTGGTTGTAATGAAGTGAACGTTCGGGAGAGATTTGCTTCAGGAACACCAAAACTGATAAGGATACAGAAAACTCTGGACTCAGAGAGCCAGTTGGGTTTGGTCCTTCTTTCTGCTAGACTTAGAATCAGCTTCTGGGGTCTCATCTCAACGTACTGTCCTGAAATAGATTAGCAGGAGGACTTGTGTGAATATATCGGGTTTTTTTTTTTTTGTAGAGATTTATTTATTTTTGACTGTGCTGGGTCTTCACTGCCGCATGAGCTTTTTTCTAATTGCAGCGATGAGGGGCTACTCTTTAGGGGCAGTGCGTGAGCTTCTCATTATGGTGGCTTCTCTTGCTGCAGAGCACAGGCTTTAGACTTCAGTAGTTAGCAGCATGTGGCCTCAGGATTTGCAGCTCCTGGGCTCAGTAGGTGTGGTGCATGGGCTTAGTGGCTCCGAGGCATATGGGATCTTCCCAGTTCAGGGATTGAATTTGTGTCCTTTGCATTGCAAGGAGGTTTCTTAATCACTGGACCACCAAGGAAGCCCCTGAATATGTGTTCTTAACAATCTGCCCTGGTCATTGTCATGCGGGAATCCATGAAAGTCTGTGATTGGACCCCAGACTAATGCAACTGAAGATAGGATGTAGAATTCAATTCTAGCAAGGAAAAGAGAGGAAGAAAACTCATGTAATATGAAGCTATGTCTGCTGGGATAAGGTGGGAAGGTGAAATGGAAAAGGTTTAACTCTGCAAAAAAAAAACCAGGAAGACTTCATGTAGGAGGCGGTATTTGACTCCTTCTCTAGCAGATGAGTCTTCCTTGACTCAGATGGTAAAAAATCCACCTGCAGCGCAGGCCACCTGGATTTAATCCCTAGGTCTGGAAGATCCTCTGGAGGAGGAATGGCAACCCACTCCAGTATTCTTGCCTGGAGAATCCCATGGACAGAGGAGCCTGGCAGGCTGTGGTTCATGGAGTCTCAAAGAGTCGGACATGACTGAAGCGACTTAGCAGGCATGCATGCACATAATGGCTTAAAACCTAAAGGGAAAACCCCAAAATTAAAGTGTTAAATATTTTAGGAAGCCTATTTCACCTGGTATATTTCATCGTTTAAATCTAAAATGTAGTAAGAAACAATATGCATTTCTATATATAGGTTTAAAAACTACTTAAAAAAAACCACAATATAAACACTAACAATAAAACTCTGATCTAAAAAATTGAAAATGTTTAGGCAGATATATTATAAATGGCTTTGCAGGTGGCACTAGTTATAAAGAATGTGCCTGCCAATGCAGGAGATGTGCATCTCAGGAAGATTCTTGGGTCAGAAAGATCCCCTGTTAAGAGGGCATGGCAATCCACTTCAGTATTCTTATCTGGAGAAACCCATGGACAGAGGAGCCTGGTGGGCTACAGTCCACGGAGTCGCAAAGAATTGGACACAACTGAGTGACTGATCATGCATATTATAAACCTGATTATTTTGTATCAAAGAACTATGACATAGATAATACATAAAAATCACTTCTATTCCTCAAGTTACTAAAGACTATTCATCTCAATAGGTACAACTAGCTAATGTTCCAAACCCACAGGCTAGAGATGCTGCCAAAAGTAATAGTTAAGGAGTTCCTCTCCTACACTCTCCAATTCTAATTCTGTTCATCTCATGAAGATTATTTTCAGAACACTAAGAGAGATTTCTAGATATATAAAATATTCTTATAAATTTACATTGATTTCAGCTGAAGTTTCTAATTTTGTAAAAGATGCCGAATTACCCAGTGTTGATCCCCTGGAGAAGGAAATGGCAAGCCACTTCAGTATCCTTGCCTGGAAAATTCCATGGATGGAGGAGCCTAGCAGACTACAGTCCATGAGGTCACAAAGAGTTGGACACGACTGAGCAAGTTCACCTCATTTCACTCATATTATGAAAAAAAAAAAAAAGACTTAGATCAAATATAACCTAGATCGGTTTTTTAAAATTTTATATTTGGGGAATATTTGGGCTTTTAGTACCATATTCCAAATTTCAGGGCACATTTTCCTGTTGCGAGAGCAGTGTCTTTCTAGAGTGTTCCTCAGTTGAACAAGTCTTCTCTGCTGGGCTTCTTTGGTGACTCAGATGGTAAAGAATCTGCCTGCAATGCGAGAGACTTGGGTTCGATCCCTGGGTCAAGAAGATCTCCGGGAGAGGAAATGTATGCTCACTCCAGTATGCTTGCCTGGGAAATCCCATGGACAGAGGAGCATGGTGGGCTGCAGTCCACAGTCCACGGGGTCGCCAAGAATTGGACACAACTGAGCGACTAACAGTTTCACTTTGTCTGCTCAGGAGGGATGAAGCTTGGTTCAGAGGGAAATGCAATTTGGGGTAAAAAGCAGTGAAAAGCTCTTTAGGAGGCCAACATTACCCTTGTGTTTCAGGTCTTCCAGTGTCTCATAATTGAGGGTGAGAATTCTGGAGAAGATGCTCTGAGAGAAGCAGAACGGTTCGTGATCAGCGATGAGGAGTTTGAAGCATTCTTAGACCGCCACAAGGACGTGTCCTGCTTGGTGCCTGAGTCGAACCAGAAGGTTAGAAAGTGAACTTTCTAAATGTATTAAAGTGTATTAATAGGAAGTGAATGTCATTTTGTTTCCCAATCACACAGGTAGCTCCAAAGAGAAAAGTGTCCCCATCAAGGGCTGCCCATGCTGGGATGTGGGAGGGTTTCGTGGAGAGAGGGGAGGAGTTTCATGGTAGATATAGAAGCTGTACTAAATCTTTAGGTTTCCAGTGAGAACAGTGGGTATGTCTTGTTAGCACACATGCATATGTCCTGTAGATTAAACCATGCCAGCCAAAGCAGGTCTACCCTGCGGAGCTTCCACAGAGTAAATAATCATAGTGTTCTCTGAAGCCAAAGGAAAAAAGAACTTCTTGTTCAAAGCTGTGTTCCTGTAGTGTTAAGGAGAGGAGTAAAAAAAATTGAAGGTAGTCTGATACTTAACATACAGAGAACGGGTAAACTCATGTTGTCAGTATGGAATGTTATACTGACTAAATGTCTTCTCCATACTGACTAAATAGCATAGTTCAAAGAACATTAGGGAGCCAGGATAAATTTGCATGATATGATATTGGGTGCAAATAAAGAACAACAGCCAAAATCCATTCAACCTTTAATCCTAGTGTGCACACATCCCGTGGTCATCTTAGCGTAATGGATTATCGTCATTTTTGCTTACTTTGATAACTCTTCGGACTTTAAATTTTTCTAAAATAGGTAGTTTTGTTACTTTTCAACTATTTAAAAATCAAAAGCTTTCCCTATCTTCCCCCGAAGAATAAACATGCAGCAAAACCTCTCCCTCACACGCTTATATCATATTGGAAATTTCAGAACAAGGACTCATTCCTTAGGCTTTAGACTCCCAAGTCATGTTGACCAGAGCATGAATAAGAAAATCCCCAGATGGGGTCAAAGGACAGAGAACAGAGAAGAATACTGATAGGTCCACCCTGTTGTATTTGACTTTTTAGAAATTGTCTTAATTATGCAGTTAACGTGAGATCAAAGAAAATGTAAGTTATAAAAAGCATTACTATTAATACTTGGTGAGTTCTTCACAGAGGGACCATGAGCCATCACTCCCCCATTTCAGAAACACAGGGGCCTGAGTCCCAGAGTTAACTGACCTCACTATGTCAGAGGCAGGATTAACTGACCTCACCGACATCAAAGAAAGGGTTAACTGACCTCACCCACGGCAGAGGTAAAGTTAGCTGACCTCAGCTGTGTGAGAGGCAAGGTTGGGCTGACTTCACCTATGTTAGAGGTAAAGTGAGGTGAACTAAAGTTGCTGTAGAGGACAAACAGCCTACAAGACTGAAAAATATTTACAATCTGGCCTTTATACAAACACATGTGCAGACCCCAAACTCTGTGGGTATGTATGGAGGGTACAACTTCCTACAGAAGTACAGATACACCCTCCACATACCTCTGAAAGGCGTCACTGATGAAAGCAATGTTCAGGTCCTCAATAAGCTCCCAGGTAATAGCATTAAAGGGCTTCTCAGGTGGCGCTAGTGGTAAAGAACCCACCTGCCAATCCAGGAGACGTAAGAGACACAGATTCGACCCCTGGGTTGGGAAGATCCCCAGGAGAAAGAACTGGCAACCCACTCCAGTATTCATGCCCAGAGAATCCCATAGATAGAGGAGCCTGGGGGACTACAGTCCATGGGGTGAAAAGAGTCAGACACGGCTGAAGCAACTTAGTACACAGGCAGTAGCATGAAAGAGATTCTGCTTTATCCACTGCAAAGGGGGTGCATGTCACACACACAAGGCAACTGAACAGTGAAGGACGGGGCACTCCAAGATCTGGAGGGCATGGAGAGTTAGCCTGGGGGCTTCCCTGTCAGGTGCTTTCAGAGAGCCCTGTGACCCTTCCAGCAGGACGCAGAGGCCAGCTTGCTGGATATGTTGGAATCTGAATGGACACAGACAGATTGCCCGGGTTGGGGCAGGGCCCTGGCAGGTGGCTTACCTTGTGGAGATGAATCCAAAGACGCTCAAGAGATTTGAGAAATGGTGATTCCAGAGATAAGGCGAAACAAACACACGAACATTGTAAAGCAGACAGCTGAGCGTACGTACTAAAAAAATATGCCTGAAACTAAATTTGTCTGTAATTTCTCCTTTGCAGATGAGAGATTCCTACCTTATTCTGGATGAATATGTGAGTATTTCTAGTGCATCATAAAATGATCCCTTAAAAGTTAGCTAAGCAGCAAGGCCAGAGTTGAGTTACAATCAACATAACCGTTTAACCCATATTTACTCTTTTTAGCCAGCATTTGCTATTCTTATTGCCACTGATTAGCATCAATATTATAGAGCCCTGACTTCATCCACTGTGTCCATCTTGGAGCTAAGGCATTGGGCAGGTCTTGGCTTAAACCCAGTGCCCATGTTTGCATGAGCACCCTCCCCCCTCCACCACTAAACGGTGTCTTCCCTGTGGCCATGGATCCATGGAGGTTGTGTGGAGCTGACATCACACAAAGCAGACCCCCTCTGTTACGCCATCTTTGGCTGGCTTCTCTGGTCACGGGGCACCAGGGTTCTTTGCAGGAAGGACATGTCACAAGTCACATTATTGCTTTTAATTCCTCAGATGCTGCTGACTTACCTCTAATAGATAGCCATTGGCTTTGGGGTGAAGAGGTTGTAAAGTCTCCTAAAGCCACTGATACATTCCTATGCCATGCCTTCCGAGGGAAAAGATAGCCCGGCATTCTCAAAACTGAAAAATCACTTTCCCTTTCCCTCTGTCTCTTCTGTTTTTGTCCCAATTCAGAAACGTTTGCCAATATTTCTAGCACAGGACAAATACTCCCATTCAAAGACCTGTTTTTAAGAAATGAGTTCCAAGAAGAACAGTGGCTTTTCCATATTTAAGTTGGATTTGGTTGGAGTTGGATTTAGGCATCAAGAAATGCTTCCTGTGACTTTTGACACTTTATTATTTTCAAGATAATCAGTGACGCGTCACAGTCATTCACTTTTTTGTTAATATGAGCTTTCTTTACAGAGCAGAGGGGTAAGGGTGGTAACACAAGTGTTCAGTTTATGGGTTCAAGGTAGAAAGGAAAAGTCAAATGGAATTTATTTTTGGAGTATCCTTACTGCCTTGAGATTTTTACCAATGTTCCTTCAAAATTCTCTGGCATCTGCATAGTTGGAATAAACAGAGTGGGAACAAAATTTACTTTTGGCAATTTAAGAGCATTTTGATTAGGTAAGAATTACTATAAAATGCTCTGTGCCATGGTAGGTCATAAGGTCTGAAGATCTGGTTCCTCGCTCCAAGATGCTTAATTAGGATAAAAACCAAGACCCCTGGACTTCCCTGGTGGCTCAGTGGCAAAGAACCCGACTGCCAATGCAGGAGACGCAGGTTCAATCCCTGATCCGGGAAGATCCCCTGGAGGAGGAAACGGCAACCCACTCCAGTGCTCCTGCCTGGGAAATCCCACAGACAGAGGCTCTTGGAGGGCTAAAGTCCATGGGGATAGCAAAGAGTCAGACAGGCTGAGTGAGTGAACAACACCAAGACCCTTAACAGGGCACATGACACTTCTTGATGCGGGACCTGCCTGGCTCTGTAGTGCCTTTTCGTACAACTTTCTCTCCCTTTCTTAAAAGAACATTTTATTACTCTCCACTTACTTGTGCACAGTTTTCACACCAGCAATATCATCTACCTGAAATTTCCCAAACTCACTGTTTTTTTCTGGGCTTTAACAATACTACTCTCTCCGGCTTACAATTTCAAAACACAACTCAGATGTCAGCATCTTTTGGAAGCCTTTCCAGATTACCCTACCTTCCAACGGAGGGATACATACATGTATACAGTTCTGGTTATCCTGCACTTACCTGGCCTAATGTGTTCAGGTGGGTGATGGGAGCTGGTTGAGAGCAGAGATGCTGTCCAATGGGCTCAGTGTCCCCAGGGGAGCATCTCGCTTATAGGTCTCCACAAACATTTGTTGGAATGATTGGAATATCCAGAATCATTTTGAGCTGATCCCTCTAGTTGAGTTTTATAGGAAAATTATATGGAAATATTCTAGCTTTTGTCCTGAATTTCCTAGATGCGCTTCCTGAACTGTAGAAATGGGCGGAAGGATCCTTCCAAGTCCATCTTGGACGTGGGTGTAGAAGAAGCTATAAAATTCAGTGGCTTTGATGAGAAGATGTTTCTAAAGCGAGGAGGGAAATATGTGTGGAGCAAAGCAGATCTGAAGTTAGACTGGTGAAGCTGAGCTGATGAAGCTGGAAGCTGGACGACCCTCTGCCCACCTGTGGGGACCACCCTGGGACTCTGTGTGTGGCTGCCCCCCTTCTGATGGGCACTTCTCAGGGGCCTCAAATCCCTTTTTCATTGCACGTGGAATCTGGTTGTCTGTGGTAACTGAACCCACACAAATAACTTAGATAATTGAAATCCGTAGCTCATACAAGACAATTAACCTTAGTTAATCAGCTTATTTTGCATTTAATGTTCAAATAGTGTTTACTGTGACTCCTGTGTTTCCGTTTTGGAGTTGTTTTCCTAGTCCTTTCAGTTGACAGTTATTTTCCCATCTGGAAAAATTAGGAAGTCTCTCCACCTGTGGGGAGGCTTTTTATTTCTCAGGCTTTATATCATTGCAACCTTGGATATTTAACTAGAAGCTGAGAAATAGTCCATATATATTTCAAAAAAAAAAAAAAAAGTGCTCATCTTATCAGGCTTTGGAGAGACCAGAAAGAGAGAATCTGTAGCCCATACTGACTATGCCAGGAAGGTGAGCCATCTCCCTTTTGTTTTCCAAGATTCTTAACAAAACCGAGGTGTGCTTTACGCTTCGTGATGGAGTCGATGCGGGGTCAGGGCTTGGGTTGCCTTGGGGATCTTCTGAGCCTGCAGGCAACGACATTGTTTATTTGCTTGGCTGTCTGCACATCACTGGAGAGAGAGTTTCCTGGACTGGCATGATCCCGTTGGCAAAAGCACCAGATGACAGTGGAGCAGGGGGTTGAGACTGGACCTGGCTTTTCCATGAATAAAGCTGTGGCACAAAGCTACCATTTCCCATTCAACTCTGAACCACTCGAAATAAGAATGTAATCTAGGGCAATGCGAGAAAGTTCCAGAGCCTTCTCTTACTGCTAAGAAAGAGCTCGAGGAAAAACGTCATTTGAACTGGGTCGAGGAACAAAACCCTCTTCTGGGGGAAATACCACCTGAACTTTATTCATGTAACCTAGACACTATCCCATTGCCTGGGAAGTAATAATTTCCTATCATTGCTCTAAAACAGCAAAATCATGGACAATTTTTTGCTCAAAGAATTCTTTAATTAATAATCCAGCTGCCGTTTTGGCCACTAGATGGCATCTAAACGTTGCCTGATTCTGTTAAGCTCCCATGTAGAAATTCTACTTCAGAATCTTTTTTTCAAGACTTGCAGATTTTGAAAGTTTGGTTTAAGTGATTTTTTTTTCCCTCAGAAAAGATATCCCTACTTCAAATGTTAAGTCACTGTGATTCAAATGAAATATGAAGTGAATTTCTCTCAACCTGAGGGAAACTACATTTCTCTTTCCCCAAAGAGAAATAAAGTAAAACATTGCACTTGAGAAAAATGAAAAAAAAAAAAAGTATATAAAGAGAAAAACAATAAAATAAAAAATGAAAAAATGAAAAAAGAACAGAAAAACGAAAAATAAGCTATTTTAAATACATTTTCCAGCTGTTTTTACACCACCACCCACTTCCTTATCACTGACAGAATTTTCAAAACTTTAATGTTTAAAATATTCAAGTGTTTATTTTTCTTTGGCTGAAGAAGTAGCATTACAGTAAATTTCAAGTTTGGATCATATAACATTTTGCTTTATATTTTCAGTGTTTAAATATTTGTGTCCATTTTGTGAGATGTATTTCTTTTTATTAGGAAAATAAAAGGTAATTTCAGTGAGGTATCTCCATTTAAGTCTTAAAGGCAAGTATTTTTGCGGTGCTTTCAATTACTGCTTGGTTAGGTTATGACAATAGGAATGGAATTTTGTCTTAGGAAACCTGGAAAGACTGGACATTAACAAGAGCATGCTGGTGTACAAAGTATGAATCTGAAACATCTGATATGTCAGCTCCTCTTCTGTGACACTCTGGAGTTTGGAGTCTAGTTCTTCAATCAATAAAGAGAATCATGATAAAAAAAACAAAAACGGGTGGACAAATTCTCCATGAGGTTCTATCAGAAAGTAATTCATTGCACAGGCCACTCTTGTTGAAAGGACTAATTCATTCCTTGTGATTAAATGAAGGCTACTCACGCCATAAGATTTTAAGACTTTGTCTTGAGTGTGTTTTGGGCATCTCAGTTTTAGGGAAATATATGTATATATGTTTATTTTTTTCTATATGTGGGATGCTCTTGACTGCTGATCTGTTGTTTTGTAAGATGTTGTAATAAAGTAATTTTTATACACTATCTTCATTCTCAGTGAGTCAATGTAATGAAGTCTCTCCTTGGTGTGTGTTTAAGTAATTGCAGGCTTTTACAAACCACCATTGCTAAAGGCAAGTATGCTTTAAAAATCAACAAAGTTACCAACAATTAATGAGCACATTTCAGACAGCCCCACTGGCAACAAGATGGAGCAGAGAAGAGCCACTGGGGAAAGTACTCCTCGTGTTTTAAATGAAAGCCAGCATCTTGAGGGCCTGGTGTCCTGAACTTGATCCCTTGGAAGGAATGAATTCCTGTAGACAGGCAGCAGGAATAGCAGCAGCCCAGGATTACGTGGTTGCAGAGACGCTCTTCTGAATATCACAGGGTCTTCAGTCCACAGAGTGGGCGCCTGGCACCCAGAGTCCCTGATGGTGCGGAACCGTTCGGAACACCTGGTTCTGAGCTGCTCACTCAGTCCCTGCCCCTCAGATGCCTCAGGCCAGGCCTGATTTTGTTTCTCCCCCAGCCTGATTTCCCCCTCCTGTGTCTTCCCAGCCCTTGGAGCCAAGAGTTCTACACCCCCAGCTCCAATGCCCACCCCACACCCTCCAGACTCGGACTGGCCCTTCTTGGACATGGGGCATTTTCTCAGACACGTCATTGCATTTAATCTTCAGTTATAAGTACTCACTTCTTGAGCTTCCCTGGTGGCTCAGATGGTAAAGGTGTCTTCTTGCAATGTGAGAGAACCAGGTTTGATCCCTGAGTGGGGAAGATCCCCTGGAGAAGGAAATGGCAACCCACTCCAGTACTCTTGCCTGGAAAATGCCATGGACAGAGGAGCCTTGTAGGCTACAGTCCATGGGGTTGCAAAGAGTTGGACATGACTGAGTGTCTTTACTTTCACTTTACTCACTTCTTCAGGAAGGATACAGCCTCATTATCTTTGCCCACCCTGGACTTGTCAGGCCAATCCTGGGCTCTAGCCTCTAGAACAGGGATCAGATCCAGGGACTTGAGGACAGTGAAGGAGACTCAAGAGGCAGCCCAGGTCTTCCAGCCTTGTGGCCGGGACACAGGCAGCCATGTCTGGGGTGCACAACCCAGCGTCAAGTCTCTGCTGGCGTCTGCTGTCCCAGTCAGTGGCAAAGAATGGGAATTTCCACAGAAAGCCCACATAGCAAGTTCAACTCAGATGCCACTAAGTTGGGTTTGAAAGATGAGAAAGGCTTTTTAACCACACGTTCCCTCCATGATTCTAAGACGAATAAGCATTTGGAGAATATTTGAGAAATAGAACACAGCAAAATGAAGAAAATAAAAATTACCCATAATTACAGTGGCCCAGAGGCAACTGCTAGTTTATTTCTGCACATTTCCAGTAGTGCATATTTTTATTAGAATTGAGTTCTTACTCAATTTTATTTTCCACATAGCTTCTGAAGGGTTTTAAAACCAACGAGCATTCTTACACTTTAATGAGAACAGCCAGTTCTTAACAATTCACATGAAAAGATGAGAAGAGATTCAATGGTATCCTAAAACCTGCAGTTAATTTGGAAAAAAAAAGCAAACCAGATTTGGGTTTTGAATTGTTTACAAATTTGATTACGAATGTGAGTGCAACTCGTGTCCTGGGAATCCACTTTATCTAGAAAATATACATATAATAATAAAAACAAAACTTCTCAGGGCAAACTCATTCCTGGAGGACCTGGGGAAATGCCCAAAAGTGATTTATTATTTTAAATCGAGCCATCTCGGCTTGTCCTTGTTTGATTCTACCCTCAATTCCCACGTGTGAGTTTTTTCCACCCCAGCAAGCAATTTTCCCATATCAGCATGATGTCCTACTTCAGCTCAATTCTGACACTCTTTACCTGGAGGTAGCATCAGACCCTGGTGGCACTAGTGGGAAAGAACTCGCCTGCCAATACAAGCGACATAAGAGACTCAGGTTCAATCCCTGGGTCAGGAAGATCCCCTGGAGGAAGGCATTGCAAGCCACTCCAGTATTTCTGCCTGGAGAATCCAACAGACAGAGTAGCCTGGCGGGCTACAGTCCACGGGGTAGTGAAGAGTCGGATACGATACCACAGCACACACACAGCAACAGATCCCATGGGTTAGGGGCTCAGTCCCACCAGAGGGCACCTTACTCCCCCATCGCCAGTGCAGATGCCCATCACAACTGCAGGTGATCACGTGTGCTTGTCACTGACTGACCAGCTATATCGAAGGGTCCAAGAACTCCCTCCTAGGGTTGGATTAATCTGCTAGATGACCTCACAGAACTCAGAGAAACACTGTACTTACTAGGTTACCAATTTCTTATGAAAGGATGCAGTTGAGGAATAGCCGCTGGAAGAAAGAATTGCACAGGGCGAGGTGTGGGGAAGGGCACAAAGCATGCCTGCCCTCTGGAGGGGTACTAGCCACTCTGAATCTGCACCTGTTCACCAACAAAGAGGCTCTTTGAACCTGGTCCCTTTGGGTTTTATGGAGGACTCATTCTGTAGCATGATAACACTGGTCACCGGTGGTTGCACTCCCCCTTCTGGAGGTCTGAGGTTGGGACTGAAAGTTCTAACGCTCCAATCACATGACTGGGTGCCCTGGCAATTACCCTCCACCATAGGTGGTCTAGGGCCTGCCCAAAGTCTGTTTTGTATCATAGCAAAAGACCTCTGTATTCATGTCACTGAGAGAGGCTGGGACCTGGGACCAGGAACCCTTTGTCCCCCTCCTGGAGAGCTTGCACTTGGGCCAATGTCTCCTAGGGCAACAGGATATGAAGAAACTAGAAGGGGCTAAAAGCAACTGTGACTTGCACAACTGGGGCAAAAGACACACACAATACACAAAGGCCAAAATCCAGCAGCTACTTCTGTAGCTGAGAGAAAAAAAGGAGTGTCCTGCGCGTGATCCCTCCAGGCAGCACCCCCAAGGGGTGCACTGACCATCCAAGCCACCCGCTTGTTCCTGACCCACCCGTCTGCCCCCATCCTCATCCTATTTAAGGGTGCAGCTCGCCCCCTTTGGGGAGTGAACGAGGGAACTTGTTACTTGTCTTCACTCCCTCCTGCTGCAGCATGAGTCCCCGTAAAGCCCCACCTGAATTCCTCATCTGGCCTCTCAGCAGTGTCTATTGACTAGTCTAGGAACCCAGGTCAGTACCATCATCACTTAGGAAATTCCATGGGTTTTAGGAGCTCTGCACTAGGAATGAAAGTGAAGACCAAATATTCATTTCTTATAACAGTGCCAAAGAATTGATGCTTTTGAACTGTGGTGTTGGAGAAGACTCTTTGAGAGTCCCTTGGACAGCAAGGAGATCCAACCAGTCCATCCTAAAGGAAATCAGTCCTGAATATTCATTGGAAAGACTGATGCTGAAGCTGAAACTCCAATACTTGGCCACCTGATGTGAAGAGCTGACTCATTAGAAAAGACCCTGATGCTGGGAAAGATTGAAGGCAGGAGGAGATGGGGATGAGAGAGGGTGAGATGGTTGGATGCCATCACTGACTTGGTGGACATGAGTTTGAGCAAGCTCCAGGAGTCGGTGATGGACAGGGAGGCCTGGCATGCTGCAGCCCATGGGGTCTCAAAGAGTCGGACACGACTGAGCGAATGAATTGACCTGAACTGATAAAGCATAATATCTCACCCTGAATCCCCCTTGGTTCTGTGTCTGAGTAGACTGGCCTCTACTGGTCAGTTCTCTCTTGGGGTTTGCTTTGTAGTGAACTTTGCTAGAACTCTTCCCCATAAGCTGTTACAAGACGTGTGTGTGTGCACGCGTGCATGAAGGGGGAGCTGTGTATTTTCACAAGGGACACCTTGTTGCTCCTTCCAGCATAACTCAGATGTCACTTAACTGCAGTCTTGTCTGCACCGCCCTGACCTGTGGCATGTCAGCCCTGGTGGCCCCGTGAACAACAGACATTCATTTCTGAAGGCTGGGAGCCCAAGGTCAAGGTGACAGCTGATCCGGCTCCAGGGAACGAGTTCCTGCTGGCCTGCTCTCACATGGCAGAGAGACCGCCAGTCAGTAACACTGGGGAGGCTGCCCAGGGCTCCAGGCTCTCAGAGGGGCTGCTTCCCACCCCTCTCCATTCCCAGGATACCCCAGCTCTGCACCGTTGGGTTTTGCTCAGTTGGTGTGTGCTTGTTTGCTGGAGTCTGTGGCACCGTCTCTTGATGATAAGATGTTGTGATTGTGTCTTCTTTCGGGGAAATGAGATGAAGCTTTACCCTGAGATCCTGTGATAACACGAGATTCTCAGAAATGCAGCCTGATATCTAACATTCATACACACATATGACATGGGAGAGGAAGGAAAAGGGGAGGTAGAGAATTGATACAGATCTTCATACTCATGCAGAGGGCAGAGCGGGGAGGAGGAAGCTGAGCTCTTCCATCCTAACTCGGGGTCAGTCCTGCCTGGTGCTGGGGCCACAGACACAGAGAGTGCGAGGACTTTGGGAGCTCAGGTCAGGCATCCACCCTGATCCAGACAGAGTCATGGAGGAGACACCAAAGCAACAGCCAGGTATTGAGTTCCAAAATAGTAGAAGAGAAACCCAGACTGTCCAGAGATGGAGCACTTTAGGAGATTGAATAATCTCCTTAAAATAAAGTAGCTTTAAAAATCATAGCAGAGTAAGAGTTAAATACAAGGAAGTCAGGGCTTTTCAGGATGCACAGTAGTAAAGAACCCAGGTACCTGCCAATCCAGGAGACATGGGTTTGATCCTGGGTGGGGAAGATCCCCTGGAGAGGAGGGCAAGGCAGCCCACTCCAGTATCCTTGCCTGGAGAATCCCATGTACAGAGGAGCCTGGCAGGCTACAAAGAGTCCACAGGGTCACAGAGTCAGGCATGACTGAGCGACTGAGCATGCACACACAAAGAAATCAAATGGTTCTTAGAGGCAAACAGAAACAAGTCTCCAAAGGTCTCTCCAGCTCTGTTTAGGGGCCTTCACACCTCCCTCCAGTTCTTACTCCCAGGTTCCCCAGAACTGTCCATCCACAGGTGGTACCCAAGGCCCCGTGGATCCTGGCTCCTGGGACCCACCCCCACCCTCATTCTCAGTCCTCACCAAACCAGATGAAACTCCTGATGACCCCTGGCTCTGTCTGTGTGGCTGTGCTGGGCTCCTCCCGCGCAGCCCTGTGTCCAGGGGTCAGCCCCCCAGGGAAGCAGGTCTGACACCAAGTGTTTGCTGGCAGGACGCTCTCCAAGAGGCTCCCAGGGAGAGTGGGGAATAGACGGCCTGGGATGAGGCTTAAGAGAGCTGCAGCTGCTGGGACTCTTCAGGACTGTCTGGAGTTAAGGTGTCTGGGCAGGTCTTTAATTCCCAGTGGACCAATTATTAGAAGTGCAACCTCCAGAAATCTGGCTGAGGCATCCTCCTCTGGCAAAAGATGATTCCCAGGAAGTGAGGCGTTGTACCTGACATGTCAGCAGCCCGGAGTGAGCGCTCTGGTTCCATAGGCAGGTCTGGTCAAGACACCACAGCATCAACCTGCCAAACCTCACCCAAGCCCTGTGCAGAGGAAGCAGCAGACATTCTGTGCACCCTCAGCCTGTATTTTAATGACCTATAAGACTTTACAGAAGGCTTCCCTGGTGGTTCAGCTGGCAAAGAATCTGCCTGACATGCGGGAGACCTGGGTTCAATCCCTGGGTTGGGAAGATCCCCTGGAGAAAGAAAAGGCTACCCACTCCAGTATTCTGGCCTGGAGAATTCCATGGACTGTAGAGTCCATGGGGTCACAAACAGAATGGACATGTGGACACAACTGAGTGACTTTCACAACAACAAAAAGACATTACAGCACATGGCCATGCCCCCGATACAGGAGCTCCTCATGGTGTTGCCTTCTGCCTCTCCGATCTTCAGTTCCTTTCAGGTTTTCATGTTCTCTGACAGCTGGCCACCTGCCTCAAACAGGGGTTCATCTAAGACTTGATGATTTACTTTCCTTCCCTGACATTGACTTTCCCTAAGACCCAGGAGCGTGACTATGACTGGACAGCTCAGTGGGTATAGAAGCTGCCTGCCAACACAGGAGATGCAGGTTTGATCCCTGGGTTGGGAAGATCCCCTGGAGGAGGAAATGGCCACCCACTCCAGTACTCTTGCCTGGGAAATCTCAGGGACAGAGGAGCCTGTTGGGTTGCCGTCTATGGGGTCGTACAAAGTCGGACATGACTGACATGACTTAGCAGCAGCAGCAGCTACGACCTTTGATGATGTTTTTATTTTTGTTATGAAATTATTCTCTAAATTGTAGTCACACACGGGCACTGTCTAGCTATTTGTTTAGTGAGCTGGGGGGTGCTGAAACAAAATACTATTGGCCCAGTGGCTTAAACGATGGAAGTTTACTGTCTCACAGTTATGGAGGCTAGAAGTCTGAGATTAAGGGGCCAGCAAGGTTTGTTCCTCCTGAGGGCTGAGAGGAACCAAAAGCTGTTCCAGGTCTTCTCCTAGCTTCCACGGGTCAGGTGGAATCTTTGGTGATGCTTAATTTATCTCTACTCCTTCATGTTCCCAGAGTGCCCCATTTATGTATCTGTTTTGAAATTTACCCTTTGTTTTTAAATATTTGTTTCTACTTATTTATTCAGCTATGCCAGCTCTTAGCTGCAGAACTCAGGATCTTCAGTTGTGGCACAAAAACTCTCAGGTGTGGCTTGTGGTACCTAGTTCCCTGACCAGAGGTGGAACCCAGGCTCCCTGCATTGGGGCATGGAGTCTTAGCCACTGGACTCCCAGAGAAGTCCCTTGAAATTTACTCTTTGTATGAAGACACCAGTCATAGTGGATTAGGGCCCACTCTTCTCCAGTATGTCCTCAGTTCAGTTCAGTTCAGTTGCTCAGTCATGTCCGACTCTTTGCGAGCCCATGGACTGCTGCATGCCAGGCCTCCCTGTTCATCACCAACTCCCGGAGGTTACTCAAACTGATGTTCATTGAGTCTGTGTCCTCACTGAGTCAGTATGTCCTCATCTGAACTAATTCCATCTGTAATGACCCTATTTCCATACGAGTTCATATCAGGAGGTGGGGTAGGCTAACACTTCAACCTGTGAATCTGGAGTCACAATTCAACCCTGAAAGTGAAAGTGAAAATCGCTCAGTCGTGTCCAACTCTTTGCAACCTCATGGACTATACAGTCCGTGGAATTCTCCAGGCCAGAACACTGGAGTGGATAGCCCTTCCCTTTTCCAGGGGATCTTCCCAACCCAGGGATCGAACCCAGGTCTCCTGCATTGCAGGCAGATTCTTTACCAGCTGAGCCACCAGGGAAGCCCAAGAATACTGGAGTGGGTAGCCTATTCCTTCTCCAGAGGATCTTCCCAACCTAGGAACTGAACCAGGGTCTCCTGCATTGCAGGTGGATTTTTTACTGAATGAGCTATGAGGGAAGCCCAATTCACCCCTAGCAGTGCTCTTTCTACGTGATTACAAGAATGAATTTCCCCTTTCCATGTGTTATCTTTCCTAAATTTTATTTTTTTCTTCCTTAAGAATTGTGGGCAGATTCTTTACCATCTGAGCCCACCAGGGAAGTCCTATGAAAGACTGAGGGCAGGAGGAGAAGGGGGCAGTAGAGGATGAGATTGTTGGATGGCATCACTGACTCAATGGATATATGTTACAGCAGACTTCGGGAGATAGTGAAGGACAGGGAAACCTGGCATGCTGCAGTCCATAGAATCACTAAGAGTCAGACTCAGCAACTGAACAACAAGGCTGGGAAAGAAAGAGGGGAGGTGTTTGTGGGAATGGAGGCAGGGGTTGGACAAGAAAAGCTTTCCTAAGAGTCCCTGAGAGCAGCAGAGACTTTGCATTGCCCTGGAAGGTGAGGAAACTTTCAGCTTTCTGGCCCCTGGTAGAGAAACTGAGCGTAGCCTGCTTGGAAGGGACCCAGGACTCAGGGAAGGAGCTTTCTAGATAGACAGGGAGATGGGCTGAGCATGAAGGGTTACACCCTGGATCCCAGCACCATAAAACCCACCAGGGACCCGTGGGCCTCCAGGGAGAGACAATCAGAGCAACAGCTGACATTTAATTGCCTGCTACTCTCTAGAAATAAGGAATTGAATTTAAGGCAATTTTTAAAATTAAAGAAATGTGAATGTTCTGGACTTTCAGAACGTGTGATTATGAACCCATGCAAACTCCACTGCCTGAAAAGGTTTACATTTAAGCCACTGAATGAATCTTGATCTTCACTCAGTTTTGTAGCTAGAGAAGGAACTTCCTGATGGACTTCCATTTCTCCAGCCTCTGGACCATTTGCTGGGGCACTGACTCCCTGGCAACAATCCAGCACAAAGTCTTGCCCTCAGCAGGTAATCAACAAGGGGCTTCTTCAGAGCCATGAGTCATGCTGCCTGCAGGCACAAGCGCTTAGCAACAGTGGACATTTTTAAAAATGAGCTTGACACAACAAACGTCTGGGTGAGACCGTTGAAGGCCATGAGAGGAATGGACTGAAAATAATCAGTGATGGGTGGATGTGACCTCGAGAGATATAGGCAGCTCACTGCAGAGAACTAGGAAGGACACAGCTCAGGGCAGAGGACTCATCTACATTTACTGAGCACTTACTATGCCCAAGGCCCTCTGGGAAATTCAATAGAAAATTTACTTCATTTCTCATCTACAGACTCTTATGACCTAAAAATCAGACAGTAAATATCCAAAACATGAAGTCTAACAGATGCCATGGAGACAAATGAACTATTACACAACTCCAGACATCTGGAGATGGGGAAAGCAGTGATGGGTTAGGAAGGCTTCATAGAGAAGTCTTGAGACTTTTGACATTCAGGGCACGGCCTGCTGCAAACTGTGTTATCAATGATGACGCTGTCTTTCCCCGTCTCCCCAACAACAAGCAGGTTAACAAAGACAAACAAACATGGGAATGACCTCACACACACAGTCACACACATACACATCACTGCTTAAGCACTTGCAAGAGACACAATGGCTCAGTGACACAACTGGATGAGAGGTTGGTTTGGTACATCAACCCTCTCCTTGCCAACCTCCCCGCTCCCCTAGGCTTGATTCCCACACCCCTGGTAACTACAGAAGCATCTGCATCTGTGTGGACACACTCATCACTTCCCTGGATACTTGCTCTCATCCATCCATCCCTTCATTCATAAGCAGTATTGCACCAGTCCTTTTCTGGCTCCACAACCCTTGTACAGAAGGGCCGAATATATTTTCTGTGAAGCTCAGGCCTTTATGCAGAACCATTTTCATCTTCTGGTGAGAGGCTGGGGTAACTAAGTGTTGTTAGAATTCTTCCCACTGTGCCTTCTTTCTTGAAAGATGACATTTATACAAAGAATTTGACAGAGACGTCAGAAGCGCTCATTCATATTTTGGGAGGGATTCATATTTGAGAAGTTACCAGAATAACTTCTCAGTGTAGATGAGACAGATTTGTTATTATTATTTTTTTTATTTAAGATGTGTATGTAGTAGAGGAAGATAAATCATGCAGTGCAAGATAGCTAAGAATATTGTAGTTTGGGGGGAAATGAGACAAAGTACAGCTAAGGATTATGGAATCCTTAACAATTTTCCAGTTATGTTGAGATTGCTCTTTGCTTATTTTCCTTATTTAATCCCTGCCAAGATCTCTATGACCTCTATGACCATTAGTAGTTTTCAGATAAGAAAATCAAAACACAAAGAAGTTAACTAACTTGCTCAGTTAAGGTCACTGGGCCCATTAGGTGATGGTACTAGATTGCAGAGTCAACACTGAAGGGTGTGGTGTTAAGGACGAAAGCGGTGAGGGTGGGTTTTCCCATACTTCGGGAGAAAAATCTATGTATTGAAGGAGGCATTCTTTCCTACACATCAGTAGGTTTTGTTCAGGTACGCACGCTGGAGACAGAATTAAATACCTGCGTAACTTCTGGTTACTAGGGGGAGTGGCAAGGAGAAATCTTACAGGAAAATTCTGCCTTCAAATACCTTTGGTGCTAACAATCTCCGAACTGTAAGGCAGAGGAAGTCAACAGCCCAGACTGGAACTCGGGAAGCCACAGAGCCGAAGGACCGGACGAGCCCGGTGCCCCATCCGTCCAGCAGGTCAGGTACGGGGTGGCAGAGACCTTTGGCGCGATGATGAGATGCTAGCTTAGAAAGGGCCTCAGCCTTTCCTCACGGTCCCCACGCGCCAGGGCATGGAGCCCAGGTTCCGGGAGCCCGGATCTGGTCCGAGGCGGCCCGGCCCGGTTCTCCTTCTATCGCCGCGCTAGGAGTGTTTTGGGTCCCCCATTCCGCTCCCACCTTGCGGATCTTTGTGCCCCCGAGCGTCGGCATCAGGGCCCCCGTCTTCCGGCTGCCACCTAACCGAGGCCGCGGCATTCCTCCGGGCAGCCTGGGGTGCGGGCGGTCCTGGGGGAGCCTGGGTCCCCGCGGGCCTCGCGCGGGCGGCAGGGGGCGCTGCGCGCCGGGCGGGGCGGGGGCCGAGCCCGTGCGCCCCGCGTCTTTGTGCCGCGCGGCGCCGCCGCCCA
>SJXQ01010992.1:95121-189435 GCA_006408695.1 Aepyceros melampus | reverse complement strand
CTCTTTTCTCTCCTGCCCACCCCTCCCACCCTGCCAGTTTGCTTGTAGAGGAGAGGGTGTCCCGGGAAGATGAGAGGAAGCCCAGCCGCAGCCCAGGGTCTGCTCGCTCTGTCTGCAGGGCCACCTGAGAAAGGCTGCCGTGATTCCCCAGGGGGTGGCAGCCCGATCTGATGGGCAAGCACCGAGCTGGAAGTGAGGCCTCTGAAGGATGCCAGTGCAGCTGGGGTCACCCCCTGTTCCTGCCAGCTCTGCCCTGCAGGCCAGGACACAGCAGAGCTGCTGGGACAGAGGATTCCAAACCAAAATACTGACTCTGTCTCTCAGGCTAGGTTATCGGTTAAACAGGGCTTCACGTCTGTTCTTGGAACGCCTCCCACACAGTGGTTGACCTGGGACATATTTTAGTTTCCAGAGGGTCAG
Organism: Aepyceros melampus; assembly: GCA_006408695.1. Lineage (NCBI taxonomy): Eukaryota > Metazoa > Chordata > Mammalia > Artiodactyla > Bovidae > Aepyceros > Aepyceros melampus. Next base: position 189,015 of record SJXQ01010992.1, on the reverse strand, counting down.
TTTTCAAGCAGTCCTTTGAAATAGGCCATGTTTGATGTTGGGGTGCCAGCGTCTAAAGGTGATCTGGAGGGAGGTGGGACTGTGCCAGCTGCACCCAAGGAGCAGCAGAGACTGCCTCTCGGATTCCCGCTGACCTGCTAGCCTCACAGGCAGGCAGGGACCGTTCCTTGATGCTCTGTCTCTGCGTCCGGGAAGTGGTTCCCAGACGGCGGCAGGTGACGTATGTGTCCTGCTCCCCACCCTCCATGGTTGGCCTCTCTGCAGTTGCTCCGTCATTCCAGAGTAGCCCTGCCAGCCAGCCCCTGCGGACCCCCTCCCTGGTGAGGCTTGTCCACACTGCCTGCAAGAGGGGTGGCCTGCAGGATGGAGAGGCTCTTTGCTCCCCCAGCTCATGGGTGGAAAGTGTGCAGACCTCTGTGTTAGGGGCCTCTTCCACCTGAAGGTAAATCATCTCTTCAGTGGGTGTCCTGAAGCCAGAATTATTCAGGCGTCTGTCACATCCTGGGACAATCTTTGTTCCTTCTCTGTGGTGTCTCTCCCCGACTCCCCGCCCCCCTTCAGGCTCACCACTGACCCAGAAAGTTGACAACTTTCTGGCTGAGACAGTGCTGCTCATGAAGTCACAGCTGTGCCTCTGGATCGAGGCTCTGTAAGTTTCTCCTGGGTTCCAGCCCGTCTTTCCACACTGATCTCTTCTCAGCCTCCACACTTAGACCCTGAAACATTCTCCCTCTGCCTCCAGGTGTCAAATTCCTAATGATCCTTCCAGGCTCCGCAGGCATGTTGCCTTTTTCTTAAAACTGTGGAATCTGATGTGGGGGCCGTGGAGGCCGACTCCTCCATCAGTGGCGTCTTACAGAGGAGGAAGTGCAGGCGTGGAGCAGAGAGGAAAGAACGGAGGCCCAGAAGCCCCGTTAGGCCCCTTCCCTTTCCAGCCCGGGGATCTATCTTCCTCCTTCTGTGAGTTGGGAGCCTCTTCTCTACCAGGTGTTTCTACGGCAACTTTTTTTCAGAATGTGGAATTGCTCTTAAGCTCTCTAATCTAATTTTTCTGTAACTTTATCCTTCCTTTACTAAATTGCAAGCCCTACAAATGTAGGGACCTATTCATTTTAACATTCCCTCAGTGCCCGTCATGGTGTCTCTAAATGCATTTTTGCTCCGTGATTGAATCCAAGGGAAGAAACCTGGTCCAGAAGGGAACGTGGGGTAGGTTATCGACGAGGAGATGGGATCCGGGCTCGTGTTCTGTTCTCCAGCAGGATCTGAACAAATAGAGACGTGCTCTGTCTTTGGGGAGGTCCAGCCACAGAGCGGGACACCGCAGGACTGTGTGGGGTCGAGGTGGGTGGGGTGTTGGCTTGTGTTGCAGGAGTGCACCACAAGACCCAGCCCGCGGGTGGGCCTTCTGGGATGTCAGGGGGCGGGCTGGACAGTCCCGGGTCGCCTGGACGTGGCGGCAGCAGGCACCCCAGTTCCAGAGTTAGGTGGCAAGCCTTGCATGGACTGGTTGGAGGGGGCCAGGTGGCCTGAGCTCCGTGGCGCAGGGAGGTTGAGACGGGGAAGGGGCTGTGCAGGGTCTGGCCAAGGAGACTTGATGGGGAGATGGTAACCCCCCTCCCAGGGCCCACCCAGGTGGGTGTTACGGGAACTCCAGTGAGGAAATGACTGCTGGGAAGTGGGGTGAAGGTGGGTAGACCTTGAAGAGGGGTCGCTGGAGAAGGGAGCGCTCTGTGCTGGTGTGGGAGGGGGCAAAGAGGATATGTTCTTGAAGACGTCGGGGAGCCCGGGCTGGGGGTGAGTTTCCATCGGCCTCATGAGTCTGGATCTTTCTAATGGGAGGGAGAGGTGCTCTAGGTAAAGAGGTGGTTAGATTTTCTGGAAAGAGTGTTTTTCAGGCGAACGTGGTGGGGACCCTGGCTTCACGCGGATGTGCGGAGCGGTCAGAGGGTCAGTGCATCCAGGGTGTGTGAGATGACCCGCGGGAGTGATCCTGTTCTCTGTCCCTGGGGAGTCTGTAATTCTTGGATGTCTTCCCCTCTCCTTCTGTGCACGGGGCCAGTTTGCATCCAGAAGCTGGTGGTAGTCTGTTTGTTCCAGGAGCAGCTTTGCTCTGGCAAGTTTTGAAGGTCTGCAGAGACCCTGGGTGGGGGGCGGCTGTTTGTTATACCATTGAGAACATAAACACACAGTCCCATAAATTATTTTTCCTGACACCCCGATTGCCACACAGCGCTTCTTGGTAGCACATGCACTGCTCAGAAGAGTCCTAGGAAAAGGAACAAAAGAGCTCCCTGCAGACTTTCAGACCTGGGCGCCTTGGGATAATTTAAATTTGTTGGTGGGAACTGTGTATTTCTTCCTAATCGCTTGGCAGGGTGAGGCGGTCCCAGGGCTGCTGTGGACCAGACAGAGCTGGCTGTCCCTGCTGGGAGCTCAGGCTCTTCTTTCTTCTTTATGTCTCCACGGAGCCTTAGCTGGGGGCCTTGAGAACTGAGACAGGCTGGTTGTGGGAGGCAGAGTATTGGGTGGGCCAGATGTATTAGAAGGAAGAAAAATAGGATCTTTATTCCATCAGCTCCTGGGACCCTGAGAAATTACCTCTGTTTCCAAGTTTATTTTCCCTCTAACACTCTCAGTCTCACTCACTGCTTCCTTCCTAACCTCTCTCTTGTCCCCAAGCAGGGAGTGATGCTATAGACCCAGGGTTTGTGTGCCCCCAAAATTGTGTGTTGAAATGTAATCTCCAGTGGGATGTTGCTAGGAGGTGGGGACTTTGGGAGGTGATGAGGGCGGGGACTTCATGAATAGGGTTGTTGTTCAGTCAAAAGTCACATCTGACTCTTTGCGACCCCATGGACTGTAGCACGCCATGCTCCTCTGCCCTCCGCTATCTCCTGGAGTTTGCTCAAACTCATAATGGTATTTAACCATCTCATTCTCTGCTACCCCATTGTCCTTCTGCCCTCAATCTTTCCCAGTATCAGAATCTTTTCCAGTGGGTTGGCTCTTCCTATCAGATGGCACAGGACTGGAACTTATTAGCACCCATCACTTCGTAGTTAACAGAAGGGAGAACACTGGAAGCAGGAAGCGGTGAGAGATTTTATTTCCTTTGTCTCAAAAAATCACTGTGAACAGTGACGGCAACCACAAAATTAAAAGACACTTGCTCCTTGGAAGGAAAGCTATGACCAACCTAGACAGCTTATTAAAAAGCAGAGACTCGCTTTGCTGACAAAGGTGGGTATAGTCAAAACTGTGGGTTTTCCAGTAGTCACGAACAGGGTTAGCGGCCTTATAAAATAGACCCCAGGGAGCTCTCTAGCCCCTTCTCTGAGGGAGGACACAGCGACAGAACTGCTGTCTTGGGCTGGAAAGTTGCTGTCACCAGACATTGAATCCACTGGCACCTTGGTCTTGGAAGCCCAGGCTCCTCCTCTGTGAGAGATGGGTGTCTGTGTTTACAAGTTGCTCCATCTGTGGGATTTTTTATTAAGGAAGTGCGGATGGACTAAGGCAAAAGTATTTCATCACCAGTCATGTTGGGGGTGAGACCCCCCACTGCTGATCATCCTCTGAGACCCAGGTAAGGTCACTTTCCCAGATGCCAGGGCCTCGGAGTTCAGCATGTGTTTTGGAGACATGGTTCAGCCCATAGCATGCATCTCCCAGTACCACGGAGTACATGTGCATATGTCCTTGTACTTTACTGTGTGTTTGGCCAGCAAAAGGATGCTCCCCGTGTTTGGTGACAAGCCCCAGGAGGGGCCAGTTGCTGGCCTTGGGTCAGCTGCCCCGAGGACTAGGGTCTTCTTGAGGCAGGCCCATTCTGTGTTGGGCCCTGGTGCCAGATAGCTCCCCAGGCTGCACTCATCCATGTTCATGTCGCCGGACGGGGGCAGTTGGCTTCAGATCCATTTGTCTGTGTTTTAATCGTGGAAGCCACCTTTTCTGAAAGCACGTGGCTGCCTCTGTTCCCATCTCATTGCTCTGGGCTGGGTGGCTCCTGGTGGGAGTGAGAGAAGCCGAGGAAACGAGAGGTCGCAGGAGCAGGGAGGGTGGTCTCGGGCAGGTCGGACAGGACAGGACCAAGCTCCTGGCATGTTGTGTGGCTGGACTGCCATCTAGTAATCTTCTTTGCTGTTCTTACCTGATCTTCTTTGAAAGACAGGAATCCATACGGGGTGACATCCAGCCTATGGTGCACGGGGCTTAAATGTTCTTGGTGTCTCTCCAGCACACCCGACCTCCATGGGTATTTGTGGTTTTGGGTGTGGTGAGGGCCAGATGGCATCACTGACTCGATGGACATGAATTTAAGCAAGCTCCGAAAAGTTGGTGATGGGCAGGGAAGCCTGGCGTGCTGCAGTCCATGGGGTCGCAAAGAGTCAGACAGAACTGAGTGACTGAACTGAACTGAACTGAGGTCCAGAAAAGTGAGGCCCTGTCCTGTTCATTTCTGATTCCCTCTAACTCCTGGCACGTGGTGCCTGCTACACAGTAGGTGCTCAGTGAATGTTTCTTGAACTTAGTAGGCATCTGTTCCCTTCAGAGACATTCAGGTCCAGAAACAATCTCATCCGTCCATTCATTCTTTGTGTTCATTTCATTCATTCATTTGGCAAAACCTTTTTGGTCCTGGGGGTTCAAAGGCAGATTAAGGAGTAGACTGAAGGTGAGGGCATGGGGAGAGGGCAGGTAGGGGGCTGATGAGGCTTTTCTAGAACGTGAGAAATGGAATATTTCTTGCCTTATCAGTAAACAAGGATGCCACAGTCATCAGCGATTGCAGCCCTCCAGTGTGAGGTGGTGAGCCCTAAGGGTACTCAGGAAGGAGAAGAATACATGCAATCTAACAGCCATCAGACCGCAGCCACTCCACACAGGGAGCTCCCCAGGGGAACCAGGATGAGAAAACACAGGATACTGGCCCCAGTAGCTGAGATGCAAATGAAAGGAGTGATTGCGGTGAGCCCAGACTTTTGCATCCTCCCAGACATGCACGAGTGCCCTGTGTGTCTGCGTGCTCAGTCGTGTCCGACTGTTTGTGACCCCATGAACTGCAGGCTACCAGGCATCTCTGTGCATGGGATTTCTCAGGTAAGAATACTGGAGTGGGTTGCCATTTCTTCCTTCAGGGCATCTTCTCAAACCAGGGATTGAACCTGTGTGTCCCGCATTAGAAAAAACACTAAAATCCTTAACTTGGGATTGTGGTTTTCTTTAATGAACAATAATATTTTGATGTTTGGACTGCCTGCCCTTTGTGCAAAATTTCTGTGTAACCTGGCTCCTCCCCTTGCCTCCTCAGAGCAGTTCTCTCAGGGTCACTTGAGACGCTGTCTCTCTGGCTTAACGTCCTAATAATTCACACTGAATAAAACATGACTCTCAACTCTTAGATTGTGAGAGCTTCCCTGGTGGCTCAGGTGATAAAGAATCTGTCTGTAATGCAGGAGATCCAGGTTCGATCCCTGGGTTGGGAAGATCCCTTGGAGGAGGGAATGGCTTCTTAAATGGCAGCATTCGTGCCTGGAGAATCCCATGAACAGAGGAGTCTGGTGGGCTAGAGTCCGTGGAGTCACAAAGAGTTAGACACGACTGAGCAACTAACACTTAAGTTGACAAATAAGATCAGTGATCAGCAAGACAAGTATCAATCTCTTACACTTTTGCAGTTTTGTAAATTTCAGTAACTTGTATGTAGACTACATCATGTGAAATAACAGGCTGGATGACCTCACAGGCTGGGATCAAGATTGCTAGAAGAAATATCAACAACCTCAGATAAGCAGATGATACTACTCTAATGACAGAAAGTGAAGAGGAACTAAAGAGCTTCTTGATGAGGGTAAAAGAGAAGAATGAAAAGGCTGCTTTTAAACAGAGCATTCAAAAAACTAAGGTCATGGTATCTGGTTCCATCACTTCATGGCAAATAGATGGGGGAAAGGTGGAAACAGGGACAGATTTTTATCTTCTTGGGCTCCAAAATCACTGTGGACAGAGACTGCAGCCATGAAAGTAGAATATGCTTGTTCCTTGGAAGAAGGAAGCTATGAGAAACCTAGACAGTGTATTAAAAAGCAGAGACATCACTTTACCGACAAAGGTCCATATAGTCAAAGCTATGGTTTTTCCATAGTAGTCATGTACAGATGTGACAGTTGGACCATAAAGATGGCTGAGTGCTAAAGAATGGATGCTTTTGAACTGTGGTGTTGGAGAAGAACAGCAAGGGGATCCAACCAGTCCATCCTAAAGGAAATCAGTCCTGAATATTCACTGGAGGACTGATACTAAAGCTGAAGCTCCAGTACTTTGGCCACTTGATGCCAAGAGCCAACTCATAGGAAAAAACCCTTATGCTGGGAAAGATTGGGGGCAGGAGAAGGGGGTGACAAAGGATGAGAAGGTTGGATGGCATCTCTGATTCAATGGACATGAATTTGAACAAACTCCAGAAGATGGTGAAGGACAGGGAAGCCTGGCGTGCTGCAGTCCATGGGGTCGCAAACAGCGGGACACGACTTAGTGACTGAACAATAACAAGAAATGTCAGTTTCACTCTAGTGAAAACAACCAGTTGGGACAGCTAGGAACTTCCATCCAGCGACATCATTCACTCTCCATTTCTCCTCTCTGTGAAATAATTCCAGCTTAAGGGGCATGCTTTTTAATATGCTCAATAAATATTTATCCAGCCCCCTTCCTTCCCTGGGTCCTGTGCTATGGAATGTGCAAGCAGGAGTGTTTATCCTGAAATGAACGTGTCCTTCCTTCAGTAGAGTGGCTGGGAATGGTCTTATCTGTTAATACTTTAATCGCTCCTAGGATTCCTTTCCTTGGGCCTGCAGCCATGCTTCCTTGCTAGTGACCTTGTTTTCTTCCCCTCTCCAGCCACGTGCAGCTGGCCCAGACTTTCTCCAGGAGGACCTTGCCCACTGCAGAGTGCTGGTGGGAGGCCTTGGGCTGTGTCCTGGGGCCTTGCAGATAAGCCTTCTCCCTGGGGGGGCAGGCTCTCTTGCTGGTGCAGTAGGAGCAAACCAAAGGCGGGGTGGGTAGAGGGGAGAGTGGGCAGAGGGCGGGGCTGTTGAGCTGCAGCCAGTCCCATGTGAACTGTGCCCCGAGTGTGGAAAGTGTCTGGTTTCCAAAATCTAGTGTGAAAAGCAGAATGCAGGGTATCTCATTAATAACATTGAAGTTGATCACATGTCGAAATGATTTTAGTTTGGCTACACTGAGTTAAATATATTACTAAAATGAATTTCCTTTGCTTCCTTTTCCTTTTTTTTATTTTAAATGTGGCTCGAGGTTAAAGTGTCTGCCTGCAATGTGGGAGACCTGGGTTCGATCCCTGGACCGGGTAGATCCCCTGGAGAAGGAAATGGCAACCCACTCCAGTATTCTTGCCTGGAGAATCCCATGGTCGGAGGAGCCTGGTGGGCTACAGTCCACGGGGTCGCAAAGAGTCGGACACGACTGAGTGACTTGACTTCACTTCACCAGGACATTTAAAATTACAGAAGCAGCTCTCTTTATGTTTCCTAGACTGACGATCTAAAGAGGGGACTCAGGGAGGTGTTCGTGGTTCACAGGCCCTGTGGCCAGCCCTGCCTGTTCTTAAGGCTGGCCGCCTGGGGACTTAATGCAGATAGCCTTGGTGGGCCAGCCAGGAGCGGGTCCAGGCCTGACTTGTGCAGAGTTCATTGTCACCGGGACTGTTCGCTCTTGAGTTTAGTACCAGATGCTTGACATTCCTGCCCAGCGGGGCCCATCCTCTTCTCAGCAGCCTGTGTTACTCAGATTAAAGCGTTCTGCTGGCTCCATTCAGTCCCAACACAGATGCAAGAGTCTGTGGACTGTTATTTCTAATGTGTAAAATGAGGGGCATGCCTTAGAGGAACTTAACATTTTTCTTTACAAAACTCCTTAGTCCTTGAAATCTGCCTTGACCCTGACCTTTTTGTGGTCCAGTCTCTAGGTCGTGTCCTACTCTTTGTGACCCCACGGACTGCAGCATGCCAGGCTTCCCTGTCCTTCACCATCTCCCAGAGTTTGCTCAAACTCATGTCCATTGACTTTGACCTTTGGCCTCGGGTTAATTGTCACGAGCCCTCCTGATTTTCCCTCCCAAGTCCCACGTGTCTCACAGCATCCACACTGCTGGCCTTTGAACCTCAGCTCCGGCTGCTTGCTGTCCAGGGTCCAGTCCAGCCGCACCCTCCCTGGAATGCCCAGTGGAGGCTGATTGAGAGAACCCTCCCCCACACCCGTGCCGTCGCGGTGAACCCTGCTACCTGCCCCCGGCCCAGGGCCACACATCTTGCCCCGGGATGCGGGAGGGTGTTGCCTGCAGCTGATCAGCCCCCCACCCAGGTGGCCGGCTCCAGCTGACCTCTTAAAGCTGCTGCCCTCATTCCTGGCAGCAGTGCCGGCCCTGTTTGCATCTCTGCTTCAGAGCCACCTGCTCTTTGCTCCTGCATCTTTGAGACATGTCTTTTCACCCACCTGTCCCTTCTCTGGCCTGCTGTCCTTGGCTGGCTGCGTCGCTGGACAGCAGTGGTGGTCCAGGGCATTGCAGGCTCCCCTGCCCCCGCATCCCCTGCTTTCCTCTGCAGCCCAGGCTCATCTCAGCTCCCCGCCTTGGCACTGGGCCTGCTCCTGAGATCCTCCTGGCTCATCCCCCTGCTCCTCTTCCTGCTTGTTCCTGGGAGCACTGCATGGCTCCTTCAGACCCCATCACGTTCCTGATCTGTCCTGGCATTCATGGTGACGTGGAGTTGAGACAGCTTATACTCCCAGGCACAGCAGGCATGGTGCCTAGGGCCTGTGAGCTTTGCAATATTGAATATTTTAAAAAGCTTGGAAATAAGCATTAGCTTCAAAGTATTAAAAAAAAATCAAGACAAAAACCAAAAGCCTTCGCCAAAGAGGATTGATGGTAACACCTGTTTTGTGTCATGTTGACAAGATATAACCGTCATTTAGTCAACCGAAAGTTAAGACACAGTTATGCAGAAAATCGTGTTTACCCTGAAATGAGCGTGCTTTTTAGTGTTTGACTTGATTCGCTGAGGCCTCTGGGAATGAAACCTCCCCAAGTTAAGCACTGCGCTCCACACTTCTTGCTTTCCCACCTCTGCCTGGCACCAGAAATGAGACGCAGACTTCCACATTTATTTGTCACTTTCTTGGCTTAGTAACCCTGGCCGGTCACTCCGTTTTGAATTCCCAGCCCAGGGCCTGGTACACTCTGCTTCACTGTACTAAACTTCTAACTCATCTCAGTACATTAAAAACAGATAAATACAGGGTATTAAGATCCTGCTTGGAGAGTTACATTTTCTTTTTTCTGAAACACTGCCCATATGGTAGTGTTTAAAACCACTGACATTTATAAACTGACTCCACATGACAAAAACCCTTAGATGAGCTGCTAATAAAAATAATCCTTCAGAAGCTGAAAATGCAGTTTGTATGATTTTAGCTTAAATTGTATGTGGAGTTTTCCTTCCGTGGACCCTGTGTGCTTAATCTGCACCACGCTGCTTGCTTAGACATCAATCTTGCTGTTGTTTAGCTGCTAAATCGTGTCCACCTCTTTTGTGACCCTTTGGACTGTAGCCTGCCAGGATCCTCTTCCATGGCATTTCCCAGGCAAGAATACTGGAGTGGGTTGCCACTTCCTTCTCCAGGGGTCCTTTCCCGACTCAGGGATTGAATTGGCATCTCTTGTGTTTCCTGCATTTGCAGGCAGATTCTTTGCCACTGAGCCACCGGGGAAGTCTAGACAATGTAACTACCATTTTGTTGTTGGTCAGTCACTAAGTCGGGCCCGACTCTTTGCAACCCCATAGACTATAACACACCAGACTCCTCTGTCCTCCAGTATGTCCTGGAGTTTGCTCAAGTTCATGTCCTTGAGTCAGTGGTGCTATCTAACCCTCTCATCCTCTGTCGTCTCCTTCTCCTTTTGCCTTCAATCTTTCCCAGCATCAGGCTCTTTTCCAGTGAGTCAGTTCTTCGCATCAGGTGGCCAAAGTACTGGAGCTTCAGCTTCATGAGTCCTTCCAATGAATATTCAGGGTTGATTTCTTTTAGGATTGACAGATTTGATCTCCTTGCAGTCCAAGGGTCTCTTAAGAGTCTTCTCTAGCACCTAACATTATATGATAGCAACTATGTATCTTAGTGGTTAAGATAAAGGATATTTCTGGGTTAAAATTTTTTTAAGTTGAAAAACAATTCAAAGATAAACTAGCTACAGGGAACTAGGATGAAGTGGGCCCTTCTGCAGGGCAGGAAGCTTTGAAATATAAATTGTGTAGCCTCAGCAGAGGGAAGGGATTTCTAGGTCTAGGCTGGGGGAAGGGAGACTGAAGGATAAAGGCATGACTTTTGTTTGCAGCTGCATAATTACTTCAAACAGTCATACTTAGGAGAATTTTGCTTGGGAAAAGGATACTAAATGTGGAGAAAAAGAATTGCGGTAGGCCCAAATGCTCTTCTTCTGTTCATTTTAAATAATAGCCTCAAATGGAGAACATCTAAATTTGAACAAGCAAATATCCTGCTCTAATTTGCTAAGATTGTTGGAGATGGTGGGCATAGGGAAGTGTTTGTAATATATCACTAAGTGAAAACAGTTGTGAGACTGAATTGTATGTACAATATGTGTACAGGTATGGAAAATATACTGAAGACAGGAGTCCAGGCTCCTCCTATTGACTGTGACTTTTTCCTACTTTTGATTTTTAAAATTGTGGTTCTAATTTAATTTTATAGTGAAATTATTTCAGTTTAAAAGTGATCTTACTTGTAAATCTGCCCAATTTGCAATGTGGAGACTCTTTGCGACCCCATGGACTGTAGCCTGTCAGGCTCCTCTGTCCATGGAATTCTCCAGGCCAGAATACTGGCATGGGTAGCCATTGCCTTCTCCAGAGGATCTTCCTGACCCAGAAATCCAGTCGGGGTTCTCCTGCATTGCAGGCGGATTCTTTATCAGCTGAGCTACCAGGGAAGCCTTAAATTCTGTACAGCCTCCCCCAGGATTTCATTGTTTCATACCCAACAAATATATTTCAGCAAATAACCTTGTATGTCAAGTGGATATTTTTCTGCCAGGGCTTAAAGAGAAATGAGGGCGCATTAGTAGACACCTGTCCAGTCAGTTAAAGAGATAAAGCAATGTAAACACTGACATTTTCCCTGAAAGGGGACTCTTTAAGGCTTGCTTTTAGCTAACGTGCTTGCACACGAGCAGTGACGGTCAAAGTCAGGACCGTGACACTGGCCGCATGAAGTCCAGGCCTCTGTGGCTGTTGTCACTGCTGAGCAGAGCCGAGCAGGACCGCAAGGACAGTGGCTTGGAATCCTTCTCCAGACTTCACGTCCATTGGAAACTTCTGGAAAGACACTTAGCCTCTCTGTAAACGGTCCCAGTTTATTCATGAAAACTCAGACTAGTACTGGGGCTGCTTCTTTTACAGGCTCTTCTGAGGATTGCATTCTCAGAGAGAAACTCCGAAGGAAAACATTCAACATCTATCAGAAGGCAGATGCACAAATAACCCTTCTGAGTTCCGAGAGCAAGGAGGCAGTCAGATGTAAGATGCGAGGCAGTGGTGAGGCATCTGGGAACTTGGACAGACACTGCCTAATGCACTCATACCCCATCTTGAAAGCTTCTCCTGGTTGAATAAAATATTGCCATCTGGTCCACAAAAATGGAAAGTATCAGACCCATTAAGCCTGTTATTTTCTCTAGCTTTTCGGCTCTTTCTGTTTCAGTTCAGTTCAGTTCAGTCGCTCAGTTGTGTCCGTCTCTTTGCGACCCCGTGAATCGCAGTACGCCAGGCCTCCTTGTCCATCACCAACTCCCGGAGTTCACTCAAACTCACGTCCATCGAGTCAGTAATGCCATCCAGCCATCTCATCCTCTGTCACCACCTCCTCCTGCCCCTAATCCCTCCCAGCATCAGAGTCTTTTCCAATGAGTCAACTCTTCGCATAAGGTGGCCAAAGTACTGGAGTTTCAGCTTTAGCATCATTCCTTCCAAAGAAATCCCAGGGTTGATCTCCTTCAGAATGGACTGGTTGGATCTCCTTGCAGTCCAAGGGACTCTCAAGAGTCTTCTTGAACACCACAGTTCAAAAGCATCAATTCTTCAGCGCTCAGCCTTCTTCACAGTCCAACTCTCACATCCATACATGACCACAGGAAAAACCATAGCCTTGACTAGACGGACGTTAGTTGGCAAAGTAATGTCTCTGCTTTTGAATATGCTATCTAGGTTGGTCATAACTTTTCTTCCAAGGAGTAAGCATCTTTTAATTTCCTGTCTGCAGTCACCATCTGCAGTGATTTTGGAGCCCCCCAAAATAAAGTCTGACACAGTTTCCACTCTTTCCCCATNTCATCTCAAAGTCAACACAAACTAATGTTAAACTACCTAGTGAAGCTACAAACTCAGATAAGGATGTTACTGTGGAATGTGCACTCAGATTCCAAGGATTACAGGCAGTCCTTGTAGTAGTGAGAGGCTGTACTGTGGAAAAACTGCAGGATTTGGATGGGATGTAAATGGAGTTAGAAGATAGAGATGACCGTCAGAGTGTTGACACTGCTGCCATTCAAGAAACAGTTCTAGGTATGTAGGAGGCAGAATTTAGTCAAGTTTTATGTAGGAAAGCAGTTGTAAACAATGAATGCGTCTCAAAAGAAGTGATGTTGAACAACTTAACGTTGAAGGAATTTGCAGAACTGTATCGTGACATTGACTGTTAAAAGATAAAATTTTGGAAGGTGATTCAAACTTGGAAATGAGTATGACAATTTGCCAAGGCATAGATAAGATGCCTTGGCATCTCACTCCATAAGTTTTAAGAAAGCAAGCACATTTCAAAACTACTTGATACATTTTTTTTATTTTGGAAGGTGATTCAAACTTGGAAATGAGTATGACAATTTGCCAAGGCATAGATAAGATGCCTTGGCATCTCACTCCATAAGTTTTAAGAAAGCAAGCACATTTCAAAACTACTTGATACATTTTTTTTAATAAAGAAATAAAACATAAAAAAAAATAAAGAAAGCGAGCTCAGAATTGATTCTTTTGAACTGTGGTATTGGAGAAGATTCTTGAGAGTCCCTTGGACTGCAAGGAGATCCAGCCAGTCCATCTTAAAGGAGATCAGTCCTGGATGTTCATTGGAGGGACTGATGTTGAAGCTGAAACTCCAATACTTTGGCTACTTGATGCAGAGAGCTGACTCATTTGAAAAGACCCGGAGGCTGGGAAAGATTGAGGGCGGGAGGAGAAGGGGACGACAGAGGATGAGATGGTCGGATGGCATCACCGACACAATGGACATGGGTTTGGGTGGACTCTGGGAGTTGGTGATGGACAGGGAGGCCTGGCATACTGTGGTTCAGGGAGTTGCAAAGAGTCAAACATGACTGAGCAACTGAACTGAACTGAACTGATACTGTATTGGTGTTTTGCTTTCTGGCTTGCTTCACTCTGTATAAAAGGCTCCAATTTTATCCACCTCATTAGAACTGATTCCAACGTATTCTTTTTAATGGCTGAGTAATATTCCATTGTGTATATGTACCACAGCTTTCTCATCCATTCATCTGCTGATGGACATCTAGGTTGCTTCCATGTCCTGGCTATTATAAACAGTGCTGCGATGAACATTGGGGTACACGTGCCTCTTTTGATTCTGATTTCCTCAGCATGTACGCCCAGCAGTGAGATTGCTGGGTCATATGGCAGTTCCAGTTTTTTAAGGAATCTCCACACTGTTCTCCATAGTGGCGGTACTAGTTTGCATTCCCACCAATGGTGTAAGAGGGTTCTCTTTTCTCCACACCCTCTCCAGCATTTATTCCTTGTAGAGTTTTGGATCGCAGCCGTTCTGACCAGTGCGAGATGGTACCCCACTGTGGTTTTGATTTGCATTTCTCTGATGATGAGTGATGTTGAGCATCTTTTCATGTGTTTGTTAGCCATCTGTATGTCTTCTTTGGAGAAATGTCTGTTTAGTTCTTTGGCCCTTTCTTTGATTGGGTCATTTATTTTTCTGGAATTGAGCTACAGGAGTTGCCTGTATNCCCCACTGTGGTTTTGATTTGCATTTCTCTGATGATGAGTGATGTTGAGCATCTTTTCATGTGTTTGTTAGCCATCTGTATGTCTTCTTTGGAGAAATGTCTGTTTAGTTCTTTGGCCCTTTCTTTGATTGGGTCATTTATTTTTCTGGAATTGAGCTACAGGAGTTGCCTGTATATTTTTGAGATTAATTCTTTGTCAGTTGCTTTGTTTGCTATTATTTTCTCCCATTCCAAAGGCTTTCTTTTCTCCTTGCTTATAGTTTCCTTCATTGTGCAAAAGCTTTTAATTTTAATTAGGTCCCATTTGTTTATTTTTGCTTTATTTCCAATATTCTGGGAGGTCGGTCATAGAGGATCCTGCTGTGATTTATGTTGGAGAGTGTTTTGCCTATGTTTTCCTCTAGGAGTTTTATAGTTTCTGGTCTTATGTTTAGATCTTTAATCCCTTTTGAGTTTATTTTTGTGTATGGTGTTAGAAAGTGTTCTAGTTTCATTCTTTTACAAGTGGTTGACCAGTTTTCCCTGCACCACTTGTTAAAGAGATTGTCTTTTCTCCATTGTATATTCTTGCCTCCTTTGTCAAAGATAAGGTGTCCATAGGTACGTGGATTTATCTCTGGGCTTTCTATTTTGTTCCATTGATTTATATTTCTTTGTGCCAGTACCATACTGTCTTGATGACTGTAGCTTTGTAGTATAGCCTGAAGTCAGGCAGGTTGATTCCTCCAGTTCCATTCTTCTTTCTCAAGATTGCTTTGGGTATTTGAGGTTTTTTGTATTTCCATACAAATTGTGAAATTATTTGTTCTAGTTCTGTGAAAAATACTGTTGGTAGCTTGATAGGGATTGCATTGAATCTATAGATTGCTTTGGGTAGTATACTCATTTTAACTATATTGATTCTGCCAATCCATGCACATGGTATATTTCTCCATCTATTTGTGTCCTCTCTGATTTCTTTCATCAGTGTTTTATAGTTTTCTATATATAGGCCTTTTGTTTCTTTAGATAGATATATTCCTAAGTATTTTATTCTTTTTGTTGCAATGGTGAATGGAATTGTTTTCTTAATTTCTCTTTCTGATTTCTCATTGTTAGTGTATAGGAATGCAAGGGATTTCTGTGTGTTAATTTTATAACCTGCAACTTTACTATATTCATTGATTAGCTCTAGTAATTTTCTGGTGGAGTCTTTAGTGTTTTCTATGTAGAGAATCATGTTATCTGCAAACAGTGAGAGTTTTACTTCTTTTCCAATCTAGGTTCCTTTTATTTCTTTTTCTGCTCTGATTGCTGTGGCCAAAACTTCCAAAACTATGTTGAACAGTTGTGGTGAGAGTGGCACCCTTGTCTTGTTCCTGACTTTGGGGAAAATGCTTTCAATGTTTCACCATTGAGGATAATGTTTGCTGTGGGTCTGTCATATATAGCTTTTATTATGTTGAGGTACATTCCTTCTATTCCTGCTTTCTGGAGGGTTTTTTTATCAGAAATGGATGTTGAATTTTGTCAAAGGCTTTCTCTGTATCTAATGAGATAATCATAGTTTTATCTTTCAATTTGTTAATGTAGTGTGTTACCTTGATTGATTTGTGACTATTGAAGAATCCTTGCATCCCTGGGATAAAGCCCACTTGGTCATGAGGTAGGATCTTTTTAATGTGTTGTTGGATTCTGTTTGCTATAATTTTGTTAAGGATTTTTGCATCTATTTTCATCAGTGATATTGGCCTATAGTTTTATTTTTTTGTGGCATCTTTGTTTGGTTTTGGTATTAGGATGATGGTGGCCTCATAGAATGAGTTTGGAAGTTTACCTTCTGCAATTTTCTGGAAGAATTTGAGTAAGATAGGTGTTAGCTCCTCTCTAAATTTTTGGTAGAATTCAGCTATGAAGCCACCTGGTCTTGGGCTTTTGTTTGCTGGAAGATTTCTGATTAGAGTTTCCATTTCCATGCTTGTGATAGGTCTGTTAAGATTTCCTATTTCTTTCTGGTTCAGTTTTGGAAAGTTGTACTTTTCTAAGAATTTGTCCATTTCTTCCAAGTTGTCCATTTTATTGGCATATAGTTGTTGTTAGTAGTCTTTTATGATCCTTTGTGTTTCTGTGTTGTGTGTTGTGATCTCTCCATTTTCATTTCTAATTTTGTTGATTTGATTGTTCTCCGTTTGTTTCTTGATGAGTCTGGCTAATGGTTTGTCAATTTTATTTATCTTCTCAATGAACCAGCTTTTGGCTTTGTTGATTTTTGCTATGGTCTCTTTTGTTTCTTTTGCGTTTATTTCTGCCCTAATTGTTAAGAACTCTTTCTTTCTACTAACCCTGGGGTTCTTCATTTCTTCCTTTTCTAGTTGCTTTAGGTGTGAGTTAAGTTATTTATTTGACTTTTTTCTTGTTTCTTGAAGTAAGCCTTTATTGCTATGAACCTTCCCCTTAGCACTGCTTTTACAGTGTCCAATAGGTTTTGGGTTGTTATGTTTTCATTTTCATTCATTTCTATGCATATTTTGATTTCTTTTTAAATTTCTTCTGTGATTTGTTGGTTTTCAGCAGCATGTTGTTCAGCCTCCATATGTTAGAATTTTTAATAGCTTTTCTCCTGTAATTAATATCTAATCTTACTGCATTGTGGTCAGAAAAGATGCTTGGAATGATTTCAATTTTTTTGAATTTACCAAGGCTAGATTTATGGCCCATGATGTGGTCTATCCTGGAGAAGTTTCCATGGGCACTTGAGAAAAAGGTGAAAGTCATTGTTTTGGGGTGAAATGTACTATAGATATCAATTAGGTCTAATTGGTCTATTGTATCATTTAAAGTTTGTGTTTCTTTGTTAATTTTCTGTTTAGTTGATCTATCCATTGGTGTGAGTGGGGTATTAAAGTCTCCCACTATTATTGTGTTATTGTTAATTTTCCCTTTCATACTTGTTAGCATTTGTCTTACATATTGCAGTGCTCCTATGTTGGGTGCATATATATTTATAATTGTTATATCTTCTTCTTGGATTGGTCCTTTGATCATGATATAGTGTCCTTCTTTGTCTCTTTTCACAGCCTTTATTTTACAGTCTGTGTTTTCTGATATGAGTATTGCTATTCCTGCTTTCTTTTGGTCTCTATTTGTGTGGAATATCTTTTTCCAGCCCTTCACTTTCTGTCTGTATGTGTCCGTTGTTTCAAGGTAGGTCTCTTGTAGACAACATATATAGAGGTCTTGTTTTTGTATCCATTCAGCCAGTCTTTGTCTTTTGGTTGGGCATTCAAACCATTTACATTTAAGGTAATTGTTGATAAGTATGTGGTCCACTGAATGTGGTCCACTGGAGAAGGGAATGGCAAACCACTTCAGTATTCTTGCCTTGAGAACCCCATGAACAGTATGAATTTCAGGATTTGAAACAGCTCAACTGGAATTCCATCACCTCCACTAGCTTTGTTCGTAGTGATGCTTTCTAAGGCCCACTTGACTTCACATTCCAAGATGTCTGGCTCTAGATTAGTCATCACATCATCATGATTATCTGGGTCGTGAAGATCTTTTTTGTACATTTCTTCCATGTATTTTTGCCACCTCTTCTTAATATCTTCTGCTTCTGTTAGGTCCAGACCATTTCTGTCCTTTATCGAGCCCATCTTTGCATGAAATGTTCCCTTGGTGTCTCTAATTTTCTTGAAGAGATCTCTAGTCTTTCCCCTTCTGTTCTTTTCCTCTATTTCTTTGCATTGATCACTGAAGAAGACTTTCTTATCTCTTCTTGCTATTCTTTGGAACTCTGCATTCAGATGCCTGTATCTTTCCTTCTCTCCTTTGCTTTTCGCTTCTCTTCTTTTCACAGCTATTTGTAAGGCCTCCCCAGACAGCCTTTTGCTTTTTTGCATTTCTTTTCCATGGGGATGGTCTTGATCCCTGTCTCCTGTACCATGTCACGAACCTCCATGAAAAGGCAAAGTGATAGGACACTGAAAGAGGAACTCCCCAGGTCAGTAGTTGCCCAATATGCTACTGGAGATCAGTGGAGAAATAACTCCAGAAAGAAGGAAGGGATGGAGCCAAAGCAAAAACAATACCCAGCTGTGGATGTGACTGGTGATAGAAGTAAGGTCCGATGCTGTAAAGAGCAATATTGCATAGGAACCTGGAATGTCAGGTCCATGAATCAAGGCAAATTGGAAGTGGTCAAGCAGGAGATGGCAAGCGTGAACGTTGACATTCTAAGAATCAGCGAACTAAAATGGACTGGAATGGGTGAATTTAACTCAGATGACCATTATATCTACTACTGTGGGCAGGAATCCCTCAGAAGAAATGGAGTAGCCATCATGGTCAACAAGAGAGTCTGAAATGCAGTACTTGGATGCAATCTCAAAAATGACAGAATGATCTCTGTTCATTTCCAAGGCAAACCATTCAGTATCAAGGTAATCCAAGTCTATGCCCCAACCAGTAACGCTGAAGAAGGTGAAGTTGAAGAGTTCCATGAAGACCTACAAAACCTTTTAGAACAAACACCAAAAAAAGATTTCCTTTTCATTATAGGGAACTGGAATGCAAAAGTAGGAAGTCAAGAAACACCTGGAGTAACAGGCAAATTTGGCCTTGGAGTATGGAATGAAGCAGGGCGAAGACTAATAGAGTTTTGCCAAGAAAATGCACCGGTCATAGCAAACATCCTTTTCCAACAACACAAGAGAAGGCTCTACACATGGATATCACCAGATCACCGAAATCAGATTAATTATATTCTTTGCAGCCAAAGATGGAGAAGCTCTATACAGTCAACAAAAACAAGACCGGGAGCTAACTGTGTCTCAGATCATGAACTCCATATTGCCAAATTCAGACTTAAGAAAGTAGGGAAAACCACTAGACCATTCAGGTATGACCAAATCAAATCCCTTATGATTATACAGTGGAAGTGAAAAAGAGATTTAAGGGACTAGATCTGATAGAGTGCCTGATGAACTATGGACGGAGGTTCTTTCTGTTTAGCACAGCCTAAATGAAATAGGGCCATATTTCTTCCTTTACAAAAGTTTTCTCTTTTGATTGTTGTTTTGATTTAATTTTTTGGTGAAAATGCCCCAACGTACTACATTGCTAATAGATACAGTAGAGATTATAGCTATGGACTGAGGTTAATCATTCATGCATTTTTATGTCCAAAGTTCACAACCCTTGTGTTTCAGGTATCCATCTTAACCAATACAATTTTAGCCTAACTAAATATTTATCAATTTCATTGATTTTTCAGAGAATTAGCTCTTGATTCTGTTGCTTTTCTGTTTATGATTTCATTGGATTTTGCTCTAGTTTTTACAGTGTCTTTTCCTCTGCTTGTTTGCGGCCTAAGTTATCCTCTTTCGTTTTCTAAAAAGCAAGTTTTGGTTATTGATTTCAGATCTTTCTTCTTTTGGAATGTATGCATTCGATGCTATAAATTTCCCTATAAGCAGTGTATTTGCTCCAGTCTGCTCATCTTGATAAGTTATGTTTTTATTTTCATTCAGTTCAAAATACTTTTCAGTTTCTCTTTAGACTTCTTAGACCAGCGTGTTATTCAGAAATGTGCTGCTTAATCTCTAGATTGTTGGGAATTTTCCAGTTTCATTCCATCATAATGTAAAGCATACTTGGTATGATTTCTGCTGCTTTTGTTAATTTGATAAACTGTTTTATAGCCTTGAATGTTCCAAATGAACTAGAAGAATGTGTATTCTGCTGCTGTTGGATGGACTATTCTGTGTGTCACATAGATGAAGTTGATTGCTTAGTGCTGTTCAGGTCAGCCATGTACTTGACTATATTTCTTCTTGTTGAATCTTGTCCATTACTGCTGCCGCTGCTCCTGCGTCGCTTCAGTCATGTCCGACTCTGTGCGATCCTGTGGACTGCAGCCTACCGGGCTCTCCGTCCATGGGATTTTCCATGGCAAGAGTATTGGAGTGGGATGCCATTGCCTTCTCCGTGTCCGTTACTTTAAGGAGTGGAAATTCTCTAACTATAATAGTGCTGTGTGCTTAGTCACTCAGTCGTGTCCCGTTCTTTGCGACCCTGTGGGCTAGAGCCCGCCAGACTCTTCTGTCCATGGAATTCTCCGGGCAAGAATACTAGAGTTGTTGCCATGCCCTCCCGCAGGGGATCTTTCCAAACCAGGATTGAACCTAGGTCTCCCATATTGCAGGCAAATTCTTTACCATCTCAGCCACTGTTTCTCCTTGCAGGTCTGTTAATTTTTGCTTCTTTATGTTGACACTATGCTGCTCATGCATATATATTTAGTACTCTCATGTCTTCTTAGAGAATTGACTCCTGTATCTTACGCAGTGTCCCTTACCCCTGATGGTTTTCCTTGATCTGAAGTTGGCTTTGTTTGAAATTAACGTAGTTGTTCCAGCTTTCTTTTCTTTAGCATTGACATACGGGTCTGTCTCCATTCCTTTATTTTTAACCTAAGTCTTTTTATTTAAAATTGGTTTCTTTAAACAACATATCATTGAATCTTACTTTTTTATCCACCCTGGAAATCTCTGACTTTTAACTGGTACAGTTAGACTTTTCACTTTTAAAGTGACTACTGATATAGTTGGATTAGTATCCACCATATTTGAAATTGTTTTCTATTCATGACATCTGTTCTTTGATTTTTTTTTTCTCCCCCATTTTTCTGACTTCTCTGGTTTTGAGTATTTTGTATCATTCTATTTTATCTCCTCTATTAGCATATCAGTTAAACTTCTTTTTAATATCTTTCTGTGGTTGCCATAGAATTTGGGCTATATATATATATATATTTGGAGAAGGCAATGGCACCCCACTTCAGTACTCTTGCCTGGAAAATCCCATGGACGGAGGAGCCTGGTGGGCTGCCGTCTATGGGGTCACACAGAGTTGGACACAACTGAAGTGACTTAGCAGCATATATATATATTATATATAAAATACTAAACTAACTCCACTCTCAGATAACACTGTTCAACTTGATGTGTATGTAGTAAAGATTCTTAGAGTATTTCTGATTCTTCTCTACCTGCCTTTATGATTTTATTGACTTTTTTTTCATTTATCCATATTCTGAAGTTGCTATTTCTGCTTTTAAATAATTTCTTTTAGATCAATTAAGAAAAGGGAAAATGGATATTTTCATTCATTCCTTCTCTAACTCTTTTTCTGTGTTTATGTTGATCTGAGTTTCTGACCAATCATTTTCTTTCTCTCTGAAGAACTTTACATTTTTTGTGAGGCTGGACACCTGGTGATAGATTCCTTCAATTCTGGCTTGTCTAAAGAAATATTGGGTTGGCCAAAAGGTTCATTCAGGAATGAACCTTTTGGCCAACCCAATATTTATTTTTCCTTCACTTTTGAGGGATATTTTTCTTGGAAGTAGAATTTTAGTGTGGTGTTTTTCTTTCAACATTTTAAATATTTCACTCCACTTTTTGCATGTGGAGAGACTTCTCTTTTTCAGAAGTCAGATCTAATTTCTTATTCCTGCTCCTCTACAGGTAGAGTGTTTTTTTCTCCTTCATTTCTGCTTTCTTTCATAATTTTAATTCAGTCTTTGATTTCTGCAATTGAATATAATGTGCTAAGGAGTGCATATTTTGCTATTTATCCTGTTTGATGTGCCTTGAGCTTACTAAACCTGTGGTTTGGTGTCTGTAATTGATTATGTAAAATTCTCAGCCATTCTTGCTTCAAATATTTTCCTCCTCTGTTTTCTCTTTTTTCTTTTCCTGACATTCTAATTATGCATATGCCATACTTTCTGAAATTTTCCTACCATTCTTGGATGTTCTGTGTTTTTTTTTAATTATTTTTTTTTTCCGTTTGCATTTTAGTTTGGCAACTTTCTATTGACCTCTCTTCAAACTTATTGACTTTTGTCTTGGCTATTCAAAAGATGAGCCTGACTTAGACATTTTTCATTCTTTAAAATGTTTTTGTTTTTAGCATTTCCTTTGATTCTTTAAAAAAAAAAATCCATCTTTCTGCTTGTATAACTGTGGATGGAAAATATCGCCTGCCAGTAAATGAAGGATGTTATGGCCATCAAGCCAGCATCTACAGAAGCTGACCCCAACTGCACACCATGAAGGAATTCAGGATGGAGAAAGTAGTGCCCTGGCCCCAGATAGCCAGGTGCTCATCAAAAGAGTGATTTCAACGAGCCCAGGCTCTTGCATTTCATCTTCCCATACATAGAAAAGTGCTAAATTCATTAACATGAGATGTTTGTTTGTTTGTTTTAATTAACTGTAATCTGGCTTAAAGCTCAGCATTCAGAAAACTGAGATCATGGCATCCGGTCCCATTACTTCATGGCAAATAGATGGGGAAACAGTGGCTGACTTTATTTTGGGGGGGCTCCAAAAATCACTGCAGATGGTGATTGCAGCCATGAAATTAAAAGACACTTTCCCCTTGGAAGGAAAGTTATGACCACCCTAGATGGCATATTAAAAAGCAGAGACATTTCTTTGTCCACAAAGGTCCTTCTAGTCAAGGCTATGGTTTTTCCAGTAGTCATGTATGGATGTGAGAGTTGGACTATAAAGAAGGCTGAGAGCCAAAGAATTGATGCTTTTGAACTGTGGTGTTGGAGAAGACTCTTGAGAGTCCCTTGGACTGCAAGGAGATCCAACCAGTCCATCCTAAAGGAAATCAGTCCTGAATGTTCATTGGAAGGACTGATGTTGAAGCTGAAGCTCCAGTATTTTGGCCACCTGATGCGAAGAGCTGACTCATTGGAAAAGACCCTGATGTTGGGAAAGATTGAAGGCAGGAGGAAAAGGGGACGGCAGAGGATGAGATGGTTAGATGGCATCACCATGAGTTTGGGTAAACTCCGGGAGTTGGTGATGGACAGGGAGGCCTGGTGTGCTGCAGTTCATGGGGTCGAAGAGTCGGACACGACTAAGTGACTGTACTGAACTGAATCTGTTACTCAGCTGAACTGACTTTTTTTTTTTTTTTTGCTAAACTTCTATATATCCTGGCTCTTCCCTTACCTCTTCAGAGCAGTCCATCACAGCTATCTGAGAAGCTGTCTTCTGGGCTTAAGTCCTCAGAAAATCTGCCAAATCAAATGTAGTTCTCAACTTCTGGGCTGTGCATTTTTGTCCCCTGACATATCCCATTGGCTCTTATATTTTGTCTGGGTTCCCACAAAGAGCCTTTAATGTATTAACCATAGCTATTTTAATCCCGTGTGATAATTCCAGTATCTGTGTCATGTCTGAGTTTGGGCTTGCAGTCGCTTCAGATTGCAATCTCCCTCGCCGGCGGTATGCTTTGTGGGTTTTTTGTTGATAGCGGAGAATGATGTGTTTGTTAGTAGGAACTGAGGTAAAAGGCCTGTAGGGTGAAGTTTTGTGTTAATGTCATAGGAGCTGAGCTGTGTTTAATGTGTGTGGTAGCTGTAGGTGCCAGAGGCCTCAGAGTCCTCTCGTGACCTTTTTTGTCTTCCGTGATGCCTTTGGGGTTTCCTGAGAACTCTTCGCTAGAGTGTCTGTTTCCCGCAGCTCTCTGAGCTGTGATTCACTGTCACCAGACACACACACACACACACACACACACACACACACACACGGGCACCTTATTAGCGGGGCTGTTAGCTGAGCGGCAGGGGAACATTGTGTGTGCTGAACATTAAACCTCAGTCTTTTAAAAAACTGTTCTCTGATTTATTTGGCTGCATCAGGACTTAATTGAGGCCCGCGGGATCTTCACTGGACGCTGCACTGTGGGGTGCAGACTCTAGTTGTAATGTGAGCCTAATAGTTAAGGTGGGTGGGCTTAGCTGGGGATTCCCAGGTGGCTCGGTGGTAAAGAATCTACCCGCCAGCGCAGGAGACACAGGAGACATGGGTTTGATCCCTGGGTCAGGAGGATCCCCTGGAGTAGGAAATGGCAACCCACTCGAGTATTCTTTCCTGGAAAATTCCATGGACAGTGGAGCCTGGTGGGCTGCAGTCCATGGGCGTCACAAAGATCAGACATAACTGAGCGTACACGCACTGTTCACACTAGGTGGGCCTAGTTGGTCCCTAGCATGTGGGATTTTAGTTCCCCAACCAGGGTTTGAACCCTTGTCTCCTGCATTGCAAGGTGGATTCTTAACTAGCCCACCAGAGAGCACCAGGTAAAGTCCCATAGCTGACTTTGCAGGCAGGGTACCTGGGCTGAGTTCTTCACAAGAGTCCCTCGGGTATCCTGCTCTTCCTTGGGTGAGCCGGCCTGGAGTGGGATCATTGCAGCTCCTCAGGTTCACTGAGGCCTGAAGACTGGGCCTTTGTTATGTGGACAGCCCTGGGCATACCTCAGTTGGTTTTTCTTCCCCTCTCCTAGCCAGAGCCCAGAATGAATTTTCTTGGCTTCTCGCTGTGACAGCCTGGTGGACTTCCTGGAGGTCAGACCCACCAAAGTGTGGGGCCCCCTAAGATGGTGGTCCCTGGGAGTTTCCTTTCTCACTCAGGCTAGCGCATCCTCGATCCAGCAGTTTATGAAAATGAACACGTGGGCGATCCTGTCTGTCCTCACCCTGGCGGCGTCTCCTTCCTGTGAGCAGATCTTGGCTCTGACTTGCTGACCTCTCCAGATTTCAGGGGGGAAATTTGCCCCCTTTGCCCTGTACTCTTAGTTTTCTGATGAGTCCACAAAATAGCCGATTGTGGGTTTGTTCAGACCTTTATGCAAGAATGGGAGTGACAGCTCGTTCTGTGTCAGCGCTGAGACCTCAGATCGCCACCCTCACAGTTTTCTGCCCACGGGTGCTGTTCTTCCTCACTCTCGTTCATTCAATAACAAACCTCCTGAGAGTGTCAGCCGTGGTAATGTAGAGGACACCAGTGGAGACCAGGGCACTCAGAACTGCGGCATGAGCCAGGGGAATTTTGTGGGTCTGGGCCTTGACTTTTTAACCTGTGTGCTTAGTCACTCAGTCATGTCCGACTCTTTGCGACCCCTGGAGCCTGTCAGGCTCCTCTGTCCCCGGAATTCTCCAGGCAAAAATACGGAGTCGGTTGCCATGCCTGCCTCCAGGGATCTTCCCCACCCAGGGATCAAACCCAGGTCTCCCGCATTGCGTGCAGATTCTTTACTGACTGAGCCACCAGGGAAGCCCGTAAGTAAAGGAAATTTCTGTTCCCTTCCAGCTGCAAATCTAACCATCTCTTTCTTCTGAATTACCCATGGTATTCTGCAGGATATTTTGCATAGGGTGGGTGTTCAAACTTTTCTTCATTAGCCTCATAACTTTTTGCCCTTTGAAGCAGGATATAATTATCTAGGTAATCTTTTCTTGTCTAATTTCATCATTCTGTCATTTATAGGACATGCTGTCATGGATTTACAGACCTTAGGCATTTATATATTTTTAAAAAATATAATGAATGACTTGAACAGAATTTTTCCAGGAAATATTTTATTTAAATTTTGGCTTTTAAATTGAAGTGCACAAGAACCCAGACACAAGAGGTCACATATTGTATATGTCATTTGTATAAAGTGTCTGGAATAGTAAAACTGTAGGGACAGCTAGTTTCTGGTTACCAGGGACCAGGTGGAGTGAGAGATGAGATTAACTGCTTTAATAAGTTCTGTTTTGGGGTGATGAGGATGTCTTGCAACTTGACTGAGGTTCTGCTTGTGCAGCATTGCATGCGTGTGTGTTTAGTCCTGTCTGACTCTGCGACCTCATGGACTGTAGCCCAGGCTCCTCTGTCTGTGGAATTCTCCAGTGCGGAATACTGGAGTGGGTAACCCTGCCCTCCTCCAGGGGATCTTCCTGACCCAGGGACTGAAGCCAAGTCTTCTGCATTGCAGGCAGATTCTTTACCATCTGAGCCACCCCACCGTGATGCATGGAACACACTGAATCGTTAACTTTAAAATGGTTGAATTTATGTTATGTGAATTTCACCTCAGTAAAAGTTACATAGAGTACATTAGCAGTGCAAAACTTTTTACCATGCAAAGCAATTCTTCCTTCTGCCCCAGGCCCTTAGTCTTCTGAGCCAGAGGCATCTGCTGTCAGTCTTACAGGCACTTTGACACCAGCCCCCGACCTCCCTTTTTACATGGTAGATGCTGCATGCAGCTTTTCTTCTACTTAAATCGGAGCTTTTCCCTATCGGCACGTGAAAAATCTACCTTTCTCCTTTGCAGAGCTACGTAGTCAAAGGAATTATTTTCTAAGTTCTTAAAAGGTACACGTTTCATGTCACCATTCTAAATAGACTGTTCTTTCCTGTTTTAATGCCTCTACTATAACAAGCCACTTAATTTGTGCCTAATTCGGTATCAAATTGGGGAAAGCAATCTGTTCTTTGTGCGCAGGTTTAAGCCTAAGGATTAGTTTCATTTTTATGAGTCATTTCCTAGAATCAGGAAAGATGATGGTATCAGCCCAGTGCCTTTTATCACAACAAGAGAATTGAAAAGAAAGCTCATTTAATTAATTGATAGTTAATGAGCCCATGAATCTGTTCCATAGCTATAATTTGACAAATATCTCCATTGCTGAAGAGTGAGTTTTATTTTCCCGAGAAGATCAATGTGAAGTAAGAAGTAAGTGCAGAACAGCTCTAGAGGGCTGACTATGGGGCCCTCTGTCTCTCAGTGTGCAAGACTATTAGTATACAATGTCCGGAGACAGAGCTCGCTTTATAGACGCGGGACAAGACCTCTATTCATATCACAGTCAAACACATCACACATAGGAAAGCCTCCGCTTGCTGGGACTGCAGAAGCTGAGCTTCGTGGAGCCTCACGGATTTTTGAATTAGGACCTTGCAAGCCCAGCAGCAGCCCGAAGACAATTCTTGATTTGGAAATTTAAAGACTGGGAAAAGGTAGAGGGATTGTTTTTGAATCTCTTGTGTGTATTTGGGTGTGTGCAACTGTAGGTAAGTTGGAGGCTTTCTCTCTGTGAGCTGGGTTCTGCACTGATGTGTAGTTGGGTCTTAAAGCCCATTCATTAGGGAGACAGAGAGACAGGAAGAAGGAAGACCTCCCACTAACTAATCCCTGTGCCCAATTCGAGTAGCCTGTTGCTCTCAAGGATTTGCTTCAGGGAGCCTGGAATGCAAAGCAATGGGCCTTTTTGTGGGATTTTAATTCAGAGTTTGCAAAATAAGATCCTTGGAGAGGCCAAAAAATGTGTAGCATTCATGTGTAGCATCTCATGGTTAATACACTATATAAAAAATAAAAAATCTGTGGTTCTAAAAACTTGAGTTACAAATGCAGAAAAAAAAAAAAAAAAAAATTAGGAATAAAATGAAGGGTAAAATTCCCTATAGTATAAAAGTGATTATTAACAGTTTTTTTTCGACGTTCTTCTAGAAAAATTGTGTGTGTGTAACTTAAACTGTGTCTGTGAATGGGATTATTATATACGTTGTTTTGTATTATGCACTTGTTCTTGTTCTTACTGTTGTAGCCACACGTTCCGGGAAACAAAGTCACTCAGAAGGACAATGCAGATAGTGGAGTGCAGTTTATCACACCAGCGGGCCCAAGGCAGAGTCTCCTCTTAGCCAAGGACCCTGACCAGTTTTTGTGAAAACCTTATATACCCTAAGTGTACATGCCCAAACCCACCTCTCCAAATTCCCTGAAACCAGTCTGAACAAAGGAAAAGCAAGATGCAATCAAAGTTAACCTGTGATTCATATGCCTTAAGCCGAGGTAGGTAGCCAGTTATCAATAGGCCTCTGGTCATACTCCAATAAGCATAATAGAATGTATGATTCTATTCGGTTACACGGATAATTAGGGGATTCTTTTAGAGGGCAGAGAGTCTAGGTGTGAGCCTTGGGGCTCTTCCTTCTGGGGGCCTGGTTTTCCAGTGGGTTTATCATTTCCATAGATACTGGGCACAGAGCTCAAAGTCCACAGTCCGGCCCAAGATGGAGCCCTGCTTTCAAGACGGAGCCTGTTCTGTCTGTTCCCTCCTTCACTATGTCTCTGACATCTCTTCATACGAGCATCTTCAGGTCCAGCTCCTGCTTCTCTTGTGTGAAGGGCCTCATCTTAATCATTCAGCTTGTTCCTGTTGATGGACATTTAAGTCATTCTCAGTCTTTGTCTCGCAGGGAATGCTGCGAGGCCTTCTGTCGCCTGTGCATTCCCAGGGTGGTGCCTGATCATTCCGACCCTGACGTCCAGCACCCTCTCTGACCACTGTCGTCCTTCATTGCAGCTAGTCCTAGTCCTCCTGCTCCTGGGCTTCAGAAATGCCCCATCCTCCCGAGATCCTCAGCCCCACTTCCTTTCCAGTGTTCCCCACCACCCTTATGTTGTCAGTCCTCTTCTTTCTAAAGCGTGGCCCTTTCTCCCGCTTTCATAGTCACCTGGTAAAACCCAGCTTTGGCTAAGCCCAGTTTCCTGCTGCTGTGCGCTTGCCCTTGAGGTGTGGTCTGGGGCTGGGCAAGTGCTCGGTCTGGCCCCTGCTGCTCTGATTCTGACCACAGTTCTTCAGCAGGGCGCCCAGTTCTGCAGTATGTTTCTGAGTGTATGTGTGTGTGTGTGTGTGTGTATGTGTGTGTGTGTGTGTGTGTGTGTGTATCTACACACATGCATAGATACATATGTATCGCTGTTTAGTCGCTAGGTACTGTCTGACTCTTTGCGACCCCATGGACTGTAGCCTGCCAGGCTCCTCTCTCTATGGGATTTCCCAGGCAAGAATACTGGACTGGGTTGCCATTTCCTTCTCCAGGGCATCTTCCTGACTGAGAGATCAGCCCCACCCACATCTCCTGCACTGGCAGGTGGATTCTTTGCCACTGAGCCACCTAGAAAGCCCATATATAAATATTGCACACATATATATATGTGTGATGTGTGTGTGTGTGTGTGTGTGTGTGTTACAAAGTTCTGAAGGTTTTGAGTGGTTATCCCTACCACCAGTTTTTTTTCTTATATTTTAGTGATTCTAGCTGTCCTTTGTTTGTTGAATTAATTTAACAGGGAATAATCTTATAATAACTCACTGAGTGAGGGAAAGTCACTCAGTCGTGTCTGACTCTTTGCAACCCTGTGGTCTGTCCATGGAATTCTTTGGGCAAGAATACGTTCCCTTCTCCAGGAGATCTTCCGACCCAGCGGTTGAACTGGGATCTCCTGCATTGCAGGCAGACTCTTTACAGTCTGAATCACCAGGGAGGTCTATATAACTCAGTACTAGGACTCATTTATATATTGATGTACACACAGATGGGACTTCCCATCTGGCTCAGTAGGTAAAGAATCTGCCTGTGATGCGGGAGATGTGGATTCAATTCCCTGAGTCAGGAAGATTCCCTGAAGGAGGGCATGGTAACCCACTCTAGTATTCTTGCCTGGAGAATCCAACGGACAGAGAAGCCTAGAGGGCTACAATCCATGGGGTCGCAAAGAGTCAGACACAACTGAGTGACTGAGCACACGAATGCACGTATGATACAGTTGGTGAAATAATTTCTTCAATGTATATCTTTGTGCCCGGTTGACTTCCTCAGGTTGAGACCTTCATTGTTTGATGTAGCATCTTTGTTCCTATAAAGGAGTGAATTGATTAAATTTATGTTGCAATAGCATTGAGATTCCAGAGGAGCTCAGACTAAGGAAACAAGAAGCCTCATCTTAGGCTGTAGTTTGTCGTCTTTGCTTCCAGTGACAAACAGTAGTGCTTTTTATGTTTAATGAGTCCAGAGAGTCATGCCTGGGCATCAGGGTTCCTACTGAGTCTGGTCTCCTTGAGATCAGGATCTTATCAGTATTTTTTTGGATCATTCCTAGCCATCATCTCAGCACAAGGTAGGACTGCTGCAAAACAATGTTAATAGCTGATGAATATTTACTACATATGTTTCTGCTAAAAACTTGGTGCATATATTCCTAGTTCTTCCCTGGCTCAGACGATGAAAGTGTCTTCCTACAATGTGGGAGACCTGGGTTCGATCCTTGGGTTTGGAAGATACCCCTGGAGAAGGAAATGGCAACCCACTCCAGTACTCTTACCTGGAAAATCCTGTGAATGGATAGAGGAGCCTGGTAGGCTACAGTCCATGGGGTTGCAAAGAGTTGGACATGACTGAGTGACTTCACTTTCAGTTTTCTTTCTGTACATACAGCATGCTGCTGCTGCTAAGTCACTTCAGTCATGTTTGACTCTGTGTGACCCCATAGACGGCAGCCCACCAGGCTCCCCCGTCCCTGGGATTCTCCAGGCAAGAACACTGGAGTGGGTTGTCATTTCCTTCTCCAATGCATGAAAGTGAAAAGCGAAAGTGAAGTCGCTCAGTCGTGTCTGACTCTTAGTGACCCCAAGGACTGCAGCCTACGAGGCTCCTCCACCCGTGGGATTTTGCAGGCAAGGGTACTGGAAAATAGCACACGAAAACTCACAGGGCTTGTGGGACCCCATCACAACCTGTGCAGCTTTGTAAGCTGAGCTCTGCGGAGGCCTGTGGTTCATACCTGGGCGACTGAGCTGAGGCTGGAGGCAGCCGCCACTTCCGTGACCTGTGTGGAAGAGGAACTACCACAGGAAACGGGAAACCCCGTGGCGCTCTAATACTTTAATTCACGCCTGTTTGTGGGGGCCAGGCAATGCCAGCGCAAAGCCGCCCCCTGAGCGGGGCTCTGGAAAGTTGGCAGGGGTCCCTCCAACCTGCTGGCGGCCTGAAAACACCCGGGCCCCCAGCACAGCCTCTGGGCAGACAGCCCTGCGTGCAGCCTCTCTTCATAAACCTCCTCCTCGGTGGCCTGTTGTCTCTGTACCAGCTCAGCCCGAGCCGTTCTTTCTTGCTGAAGATTATAATTTTATTTACTGGCTCTTTGTACATGGGGAAAATGGCCGAAACTGGTAGTAGAGCAGACTGTTTTGTAGTACCTTTTGTTTGAAGGGTTCAGATTAATTGCCAAGTAAAGGTAGAGTAAGGAGGTGCAGAACACAGGACATGTTTTCTGGAGTTGGTACTTTGATGCTTTGGGGTGTAGGAGGAGCTTCCTGCAGGGGAAGGGGCTTGCTCTGTGCAGGGACCAGGCCAGGGGCAAGGATCGCTCAGAACTCTCAGTCTCTGTGTCGAAAGCTGTAGACTTCGGGAGCTGTCCGGAGCATTGCGAGAACTCACTTGCTCCAGCCTCACAGAGGCCAAACTTGTTATCTTAGTAAAAGTGCAGGGAGGGAGGGCTGGCTCCCGAGGAGATGTGGGTCTGTCCATTGGGATGTGTCTCAGGTCTGCTGGGGGTTAGTCACTAAGTCGTGTCCAACTCTTGTGACCTTGTGGACTGTAGCCCACTACTACTCTTTTTAAACAGAAGTTTCCTGGAGATGTAATTCATGTACTATAAAATTCACCATTTTGAAGTACACAATTCAGGGATTTTCAGGATACCCCCAGAGTTGTACAAGTGTCACACCCGTTCCAGTGCTAGAAGTTTCAGTTCCCTTCCAAAGCCTAGTCCAGCAGCTGTCCCTGCTTACTCTTGCGTGCCCCAGCCTTCTGGAGACCATCAGTCTGCTTTCTGTCTCTCTGGATTTGCCTGTTCTGGACATTTCATATATACATTTTCTTGCATTGTGTAGCCTTTTTGCTTGACTTTCTTTTCTTTCTTTCTTTTTTTTTTTTCTTTACTTACCATGATGCATTCATGTGTGTGTTTAGTTGCTAAGTCATGTCCAGCTCTTTGCAACCCTGTGGACTGTAGTCTGCCAGGCTCCTCTATCTGTGGGATTTCCTGGGCAAGAACACTGGAGTGGGTTACCATTTCCTTCTCTAGGACACCTTCCTGACCCAGAGATCGAACCCAGCTCTCCCGCATTGTAGGCAGATTCTTTACCGCTGAGCCACCTGGGATGTGCTCACAGTGCCTCCTCATTGTAGCACAGCTCCATATGTGGGCAAACCGCATTCACCAGCGGATGGACATTTGGCTGGTTTCCACTTAGTGACTGTTTTGAGTGATGCTGCTGCGAACATTCACACACAGGTGTTTGTGCGGACATTTGTTTTCCATCCTCTTGGGTGCATACTTAGGTGTGAAATTGCTGGGTTATACGTGACTCTGTTTCACACTTTGAGGCACTGTGAATTTCTCAAAGCAGCTGCACCACTCCGTTCCCAGTAGCAACGTGTAATGTAAGGGTTCAGAATTCTCCACATTTGCACCTACACTTGTCTTTTGCCTTTGATTCTAGTCATCCCAGTGGGTATGATGTGGTATCTCATTTGATTTGCCTTTCCTAAGCTGAATAATCATGTTGAACATTTTTAAATGTGCTTGTTGGCCATTTGGATATCTTTTTTTGGGGAAATGTCTATTTACATCTTTTGCCCATTATTTATTTGGGTTATTTCTCTTTTTATTGTTGATTTGAATGTGTTCATTATATAATTTGGATGCAATATCTTCATCAGATATGTATAACGTCTATATCAGATAGATGGATTTGTGTATATTTTCTCCCCTTCTGTGGGTTGATTTTACTTTACTGATGGTTGTCAGTAGTACACAAAATTTTAAAATTTTGATTGAGTTCCAACTTACCTCTTTTTCTTTTGTTGTGTGTACTTTTGGAGATATATCTAAGAAACTAGCGTGTAAAGATTACAAAGATTTACTGCTATGATTTCTTCCAGGAGTTTTGTAATTTTCTGTTCTTACATTTAGGTCTATAATCCATTTTGAGTTAATTTTTGTGGAAGGTATAAGGTCTGTGTAGAGGTTCATTTTTTGAATGTCAGTACTATTTTTTGAAAAGCTGTCATTTACTCTCTGGATTGTCATGGCACTCTAGTCAAAAATCAGTTAAACATAAATATGTGGGTTTATTTCTGAATGTCAATTCTAAGCCATTTTCCTTTTTTGTGCGTCCTTATACAACTATTGCACTATCTTGATTATGGTAGCTTTTTTTTTTATATATTTTTGACATCAGTAAATGTGAATTCTCCAACTTTGCTTTTCCTTTTTAAGGTTGTTTTGTCTCAGTGTGTCTTGGATTTCTGTATGAATTTTAGGAACAACTTGTCAATTTTTATAGAAAAGAAACCTGAGATTTTAACAGAGATTGCACTGAACCTGAAGATCAATTTGGGAAGTATTGCTGTCTTAACGATATTGTCTTTAATCCTTGAGCACAGGATGTCTATTTACTTAGTTTTTAATTTCTTGTAATGATGTTGTGGTACTTTTCAACATATAAATTTTGTATGGCTTGTGGAATTTATAAGTGTTTTACTCTTTGATGCTGTTCTGAAATGGGTCTCCTTTGACAACATGTGTTCTGTGCCATTGTGCCCATTTCCGCCTTTTGATTGGAGTGTTTAGACTATTTAGTATAATTACTGATGAGATAGCATTTATGTCTGCCGTTTTGCTGTTTCTCCCTAGGGATCTGTGTCGTTTGTGTTCCTTTATTCCTCTGTTTTGGCTTCTTTAGTGTTAGTTTCTAATCTGCCTTTTTAATTCTGTAGTTCATTCTTTATTCCTTTTTCAGTTATCTCCTTAGTAGTTATACTGGGAACTGCAGTTCATGCAATCTTGCTTTATGTTGCTATTCTATGGGCCTAAACCTCTCCCTGTAGGAGTCCAGTTGGGGCAAATCTGTATGGGTATGATTGGGAAAGGAGTGGGCGGAAAGGAAGACCAGGGACACTTTTTCATCTGAAAATTGTCTGTGTTGGTAAATGTATCTGTTAACCTTGTGGTGGAGTTTGGTTACTTACACCATAAGCCTCAGCCCCTCTTCCAGTGAACTGTAATACTTTCATAAATTAATCTGCCTAGACTTTAGTGGTTATTTCACAGGCTTCCCCTCTTGGATTGGAGATTGGAAAGGCTGATGCCGGGAGGGTGCTGAGTGGGCATGCTGATGTTTGCCGCCCCCGCCCAGACCTGCTCACTAAGCTCCTGCACCCTTCTGTCCCCAGGTGGTCAGCATTCGGCAGAGTCTGGTGTTCTCCCCATCCCCCAGGTCTGCAGGGACCCCAGTACCAGAGACTTCCTCCCCCTTCTCCAGGAGGGCGTCCTGCCATGAGAGGGCGAGCCAGCTGAGCTTCTGGGGACCTTGGAATTTGGCCGGAAGACCGTTCTTCTCCTCCCATCAGGACGTTTCAGAGGTAACTTTGAATTTGGAAAAGGAAAGCTTGAAAACCTTCATTTATGTCTTTTAGGTGGAATCTCAGGCAGTTGTTGGGAAAGACCCTGAATGAGTTTTTCTAAACTTCTTAAACCACACCATGTAAGCTGTTGCCTAGTTTGCCTCCCCTTAATGAATTTTGTGGGTGGTCCTTAGCATATTATGTTAAGTGTTATAGTAATTAATATTTTATGAAGATTTCCACCCAGGTCCTTATTTACTGCTTTTAACAACCTCATGAGGTTGATATTGCCAGTCTGGTTTTTTGTAGACTGGGAAGCAGGTTTAGAGGATCAAAGTGGTGTCTCCAGGGTTTCCATGATTCATGGATTCACCTAGAAGAGATGGATTGAGCCACTTGCATTGTGCCTGGTGCTGCTCCAACCCTTCTGCTTTCGTGGAAATTCCAGGATGGCGGGATGTGAGTGGAAGGTGAGGGTGGGGACAGGCACCCAGAGACAGACCGTGTGAATTTTATGTCTCATTCCCAGGCATAAGTGTCGTGGAGAAAAAAAAAAAAGGATACCAGCTCTAGAAGGGTGGAGTTTTAAATGGAGTGCTCTGGGAGGCCTCGTTAAAAAGCTGACATTTGAACAGGGATTTAAGGAACTATGGTACTTTGCCAACAAAGGTCTGTCTAGTCAAGGCTATGGTTTTTCCAGTAGTCATGTATGGATGTGAAAGTTGGACTATAAAGAAAGCTGAGCGATGAAGAATTGATCCTTTTGAACTGTGGTGTTGGAGAAGACTCTTGAGAGTCCCTTGGACTGCAAGGAGATCCAACCGGTCCATCCTAAAGGAGATCAGTCCTGAGTGTTCATTGAAAGGACTGATTTTGAAGCTGAAACTCCAATACTTTGGCCACCTGATGCAAAGGAGTGACTCATTTGAAAAGACCCTGATGCTGGGAAAGATTGAAGGTGAGAGGAGAAGGGGATGACAGAAGATGAGATGGTTGCATGGCATCACCGGCTCAATAGGCATGAGTTTGAGTAAACTCCGAGAGTTGGTGATGGACAGGGAGGCTTGGCGTGGTATAGTCCATGGGGTCCCAAAGAGTCGGACATGACTGAGTGACTGAACTGAACTGAGAATTAGCCAGTTAGCGTCTGGGACAAGAGAATTGGAGTTGGAAGAAGAAGTGTGTGTGAAGGCCCAGAGTCCAGGAACACTGAGGCAGCGGGGCTGGCCGGGACCAGCCAAGAGCTGTGAGTGAGGTGGTGCGGGGTGGTCAGCAGACAGTGGAGAACTGACCATGTTTTAGCATCGTGGACCATTGGAGGAATTCTAGCTTTGAAAATCACTGCAGGAGGAGGCAATGGCACCCCACTCCAGTACTCTTGCCTGGAAAATCCCATGGACAGAGGAGCCTGGTAGGCTGTAGTCCATGGGGTCGCTAAGAGTCGGACACGACTGAGCGACTTCACTTTTCACTTTCACGCATTGGGGAAGGAAATGGCAACCCACTCCAGTGTTCTTGCCTGGAGAATCCCAGGGACAGGGAAGCATGATGAGCTGCCCTCTATGGGGTCACACAGAGTCGGACATGACTGAAGCGACTTAGCAGCAGCAGCAGCGGCAGCAGCAGCAGCAGGGTTTTAAGCAAAGAAGGGACAGGATCTGTTTTAATCGGTTCATTCTGGCACTGATGTTAAAGGATAGGGGAAGACCAGGAGACCACTTAGAGGTCATTAGAGAAATCCATTGTAGTAATTCCAGCAAGAGATAATTCAGTGGCCTTCTCCATTGGTAGCTGTGAAAAGCAGGAAGTGGTCACATTCTGGACATATTTTGAAGAAAGAGCCCTTAAGGTGTCCTGGCAAAATGGATGTAAGGCTTGAGAAGAAGGGAAAGTTCATCATGATAGCAAAAATTTTAGCTTGCATAACTGGAGAGTTGTCACCAACTGAGATGGGGAACTCCGCCAGGGTGGTGGCAGGGGTGTGGTGCCACAAGGGGTTCGATTTTGAACAGATTGCTTTTGAGATTATAAGACCTCCAAATGGAGAGGCTGAGTGACAGGTATATTCAGACCTGGTAGTTGAAGACAGTGGTCTGAGCTGGAGATAAAACGGAAGTCTTTGGTCTGTGGTTATTAAAGGAATAAGGTCAGATGAGATCCTGGGGATAGAAGAGTTTTCTAGATTGGGTCCTGGGACTTTCCAGCTTTCAGAGCACCAAGAAGCAACCCCCAGGCAGATAGGGGGAAATCCAGGGTAAGTCTTCCTGAAAGCCACATGCAATCATTTCAGAAGGAGGGAATGATGAGCTGTGCCGTGTGTGGACGGGCCAAGTGAGGTGGAGACGGAGAACTGACTCTTGAACCAGTGCCATATGGGTCATTGGTGGCTTCAGTAAAAACAGCAAAATGTCTTATGGGTCTGGTTGCTGTGGCAACCAAGGCCAAGGGGAGTGGGTTTGGAGGGAAAGATGGAGGGAAGAATCTGAGACAGAGATTATTGGCAACAGTTTGGAGGAGGTTTGCTGCCAAGGGGAACAGAATACAGGTGGTATCTGGTGGGGCAAGTCAGTTAAGATGCATTAGCTTTATTTATACATCCGTGAGGATGGTCTGGTAGAGAGGAAAAAATGTTAGTATAGGACAGAGGGCTGCTGGGAGTGTGTCTTTAGGTGAGGAAGGTGTGTTTGTGTACAGGCGGGGTTGTTTAGAGAGGAACACAGATAGTTACTGGTGGGGATGGGCTGCATGACAGACACCTGTGGCGCTCAGAAGAGGCATTTTCTTGCGATTGCTTCTATTTTCTTTGTGAAATTGGAAGTGAAGTCTTCAGTTGAGACTTCCATGGTGCAGGAGGTCTTGTTACTTTGGGGGAAAAGAGAAAGAGTGAGGAGACCTCCAGGGAGAGGCAGATGTGGTGTGATCCCCTGGTGTGAATCCACCTGGAGCTCATGGCCACAGATGGAAAGACCCCCATCCATGTGATTCTGTGTTTATCTAGACAATTCAGCTGAGGACTTGAAAGCGTGCACAGTAGCTTCCCTGGTAGCTAAATTGGTAAAGAATCTACCTGCAATGCAGGAGACCCCGGTTTGATTCCTGGGTCAGAAAGATCCTCTGGAGAAGGGATAGGCTACCTGCTCCAGTATTCTCGGGCTTCCCTGGTGGCTCAGACAGTAAAGAATCCTCCTGCAATGAGGAAGACCTGGGTTCGATCCCTGGTTTGGGAAGATCCCCTGGAGGAGCTTATGGCAGCTGACTCCAGTCTTCTTGCCTGGAAATCCCATGGACAGAGAAACCTGGCAGGCTACAGTCCATGGGGTTGCAAAGAGTTGGACATGACTGAGTAACTAAGCACATAGTAGCTTAAGACTTGAAATATTAAGATCTGTGAGTCTGTTTCTCTTCGGTAAAAAGGTTCATTTGTATCATTTTAAAATTAGATCCCACATATAAGTGATATTATGTGTTATTTGTCTTTGTGTGACTCACTCCACTTAGTATGATAATTTCTAGGTTCATACACACTACTATATATAAAACAAAGGCCTACAGTATAGCAAAGGGAACTCTACTCAGTATTTTCTAATAAGCTATATGGGAAAAGACTCTGAAAAAGAATGGATATATATATATGTATATATAACTGATTCATTTTACTATACACCTGAAACTAATACAACACTGTAAATTAACAATACTCCAATAAAAATTAAAAAAAAAAAAGAGTATTGTTTGGCTGAGCAGAGGGGCAGAATGAAAGGACTGCCTGAACAAGTGTCTGCAGGAGAGAGATGACCCAGGTCCCTGGGAGGTTGCCATGGTGACTTGAGGAGAGAGCACATGGGTCGTGAGGAGGAGGTCAGGCTGGATGATGGGTGGCCTGGAGGGGCAGGGCAAGGGCCAGTGCTGTCTGCACCGGGACACTGGAGGGCTTGGCTGGGAAGACAGGAGCAGTGGGCTGTCAGTGTGCCTGGACCTGGGGATATGAGGCACTTTCAGTTCCATTCAGTCGCTCAATCGTATCCGATTCTGCGACCTCATGGACGGCAGCACGCCAGGCTTCCCTGTCCATCACCAACTCCCTGAGTTGCTCAAACTCTTGTCCATTGAGTCAGTGATGCCATCCAACCATCTCATCCTCTGTCGTCCCCTTCTCCTCCCGCCCTCAGTCTTTCTCAGCATCAAGGTTTTTTCCAATGAGTCAGTTCTTCACAACAGGTGGCCAAAGTATTGGAGCTTCAGTTTTAGCATCAGTCCTTCCAATGAATACTCTGGACTGATTTCCTTTAGGATGGACTGGATTTTCTTGGAGTCCAAGGGACTCTCAAGAGTCATCTCCAACATCACAGTTCAAAAGCATCAGTTCTTTGGCGTTTAGCTTTCTTTATGGTCCAACTCTCACATCCATATACGACTACTGGAAAAACTATAGCTTTGACTAAACAAACCTTTGTCAGCAAAGTAATGTCTCTGCTTTTTAATATGCTGTCTAGGTTGGTCATAACTTTTCTTCCAAGGAGCAAGTGTCTTTTAATTTCATGGCTGCACTCACCATATACAGTGATTTTGGAGACCAAGAAAATAAAGTCTCTTACTGTTTCCATTCTTTCTCCATCTATTTGCCATGAAGTGATGGGACCGCATGTCATGATCTTCGTTTTTTGAATGTTGAGTTTTAAGCCAGCTTTTTCATCAAGAGGCTCTTTCATCAAGAGGCCCTTTAATTCTGCCATAAGGGTGGTGTCATTTGCATATCTGAGGTTATTGATATTTCTTCCAGCAATCTTGATTCCAGCTTCTACTTTATCCAGCCCAGCATTTCCCATGATGTACTCTACGTATATATTAAATGAGCAGGGTGACAATATCTAGCCTTGATGTACTACTTTCCCAATTTGGAACCAGTCCCTTGTTCCATGTCCAGTTCTAACTGTTGCTTCTTGACCTGCATACAGATTTCTCAGGAATACCTGGTATTCCCATCTCTTTAAGATTTTTCCAGTTTGTTGTAATCCACACAGTCAAAGCCTTTAACATAGTCAATAAAGCAGAAGTAGATGATTTTCTGGAACTCTCTTGGTTTTTCTATAACCCAACAGTTGTTGACAGTTTGATCTCTGGTTCCTCTGCCTTTTCTAAATCCCGCTTGAACATCTGGAAGTTCTCGGTTCATGTACTGCTGAAGCCTGTCTGGAAAAATTTTGAGCATTTCTTTGCTAGCATGTGAGATGAGTGCAATTGTGTGGTAGTTTGAACATTCTTTGGCATTGCCTTTCTTTGAGATTGGAATGAAAACTGATCTTTTCCAGTCCTGTGGCCATGCTGAGTTTTCCAAATTTGCTGACATATTGAATGCAGCACTTTTGTAGCATCTTCTTTTAGGATTTGAAATAGCTCAACTGCCACCTGTTCTTAATATCTTCTGCTTCTGTTAGGTCCATACCGTTTCTGTCTTTTGTTGTGCCCATCTTTGCATGAAATGTTCCTTTGATATCTAATTTTCTTGAAGAGATCTGAAGAGTCTTTCCCTTTTTATTGTTTTCCTCTGTTTCTTTGCATTGATCACTTACAAAAGTTTTCTTATCTCTTCTTGCTATTCTTTGGAACTCTGCATGCAGATGGATTCAGCTTTCCTTTTTCCTTTGCCTTTTGCTTCTCTTCTTTTCTCAGCTATTTTTGAGGCCTCCTCAGACAACTGTTTTTGCCTTTTTGCATCTCTTTTTCATGGGAATGGTTTTGATCACTGCCTCCTGTGCAATGTTATGTACCTGTGTCCCTAGTTCTTCAGGCACTCTGTCTAACAAATCTAATTCCTTGGACCTATTTGTCACTTCCACTGTATAATCATAAGGGATTTAGTTTAAGTCATATCATGGGCTTCCCTTGTGGCTCAGCTGGTGAAGAATCCACTTGCAATGTGGGAGACCTGGGTTTGATCCCTGGGTTGGGAAGATCCTCTAAAGAAGGGAAAGGCTACCTACTCTACTGTTCTGACCTGGACAATTCCATGGACTGTGTAGTCCATGGGGTCGCAGAGAATCAGACACGACTAAGTGACTTTTCACTCACATTCATGATTGATCTATTGGTTTTCCATACTTTCTTCATTTTAAGTCTAAATTTTGCAGTAAGGAGTTCATGATCTGAACCACAGTCAACTCCCGGTCTTGTTTTTGCTGACTGTATAGAACTTCTCCATCTTCGGCTGCAAAGAATATAATCAATCTGAAGTTGGCCATCTGGTGACGTACATGTGTAGATTCATCTCTTATGTGGTTGGGGCAGTTTAGGGAAGCTAAATTTCAACATTCCCTCCCCGACAGCCTCAAGTTCTCATCAGCTGCCTTGCCTTTTCACCACCTGCACTTTATTTTTTAATTTTCTTGGCAAGCAGCATGTTTGTTCCCTGACTGGGGATTGAAGCCTCAGTGAGAGCATGGAGTCCTAACCATTAGGCAAGCCTTGTTGCCTGCACTCTCAAAGGGCCTGCTTGAGAATCCCTCTTGAATCCCTGACCGTGTACCACGTACTGACATTACCAGCGTTTCTCCAGTAATCCTGGGAATCTGTTGCTAATTTCTCACTGACACATTGTTTTTTGCTGAGGCCGAGGGAGGTCTCCAGCCAGCTCATCAGCACTGCGAGGAAACAGGAAGTGTGATGAGCGAGATTTCAAGCACGGCCCCCCACTTCTTCACAGGCCTTGGGTACTGAATGAGTGTGTTTGAGAGTGTGTGTGCACATTTTGACCTCAGCTACAATGGTTTAGGGTTATTGCAGCTTTCTCTGCAGTATCCTGACTGGTTCAGACACAGTCTCCCCAGGTATGAGGGGAACGTGAACGCACCCTGGGAAAGAACGCATTGTGAAGCAGAGTGGACTTGTGCTTTCTCCCTGCATCGGCCCACTCCCACCTCCCAGGACGCTATGTTTGGGAATCAGTCTCCAGCAAATTCCAAGAACTGAAATGGCTTCATAGTCACAAGAAGATTCGTGTGGAAGAAGCCCAAATACCAGAAAATGACATTCCAGCACAGGCAAAGCTATTTTAAATGTTTAGGACTTATAAAGAGAAACAGCCTTCAGAGGATATAAACCACCCCCAGGTCTCGCTTCTGTGATTGAAGTAGCTAAATCTGAAACAAGAGTTTTTTTCCTTTTCCTATCCCCCTCCCCCCAATTGGAGAATGTCATCGATAAGAAAAGAAATCTTCTGTAAAGAAAGTTTAGCTGAGCCTTGGCCTTAATGCGGCCTTGGGAACGGTTGGCATTCCAAGAGCTGCCGCTGGGACACGGGGCTCAGTCTTGGCTGGTGAAGCTTTAAGGCAAAGGTCGCTTAAAACATTAACTAGAATCGAAAATATAATAACCCGCTTTAGTTCTCATGGTTTCAGAGTGGCTGAGGCGGTTAGGCCAGCAGTATTTTTAGAAACAGAAACACGTAAAGATGCTCTTCGGAGATCCCGGGGCTGTGGGTCTCGGTGAAAGAAATGGTAACAGCGTCACGTTTCCCACGTCTGTCTCCGCTGCAGCTTCTTGGGCTCCTGCTGCTGCTCTTGT
The DNA here is from genome assembly GCA_006408695.1 of Aepyceros melampus. NCBI lineage: Eukaryota > Metazoa > Chordata > Mammalia > Artiodactyla > Bovidae > Aepyceros > Aepyceros melampus. The sequence continues at coordinate 147,228 of SJXQ01010992.1, read as the reverse complement.
TCTCTTTGTTCTGAGGGCTACACGTGCTGCTGTCCAGGCTGTGCTGTCAAGTCAGCATTTGCTGGTGAGTCTGCTAAGCATCCTCACTGCCTACGTGTCCCAGGGCCCAGCATCCTCACTGTCTGCGTGTCCCAGGGCCCAGCGTTCTCACTGCCTGCGTGTCCCAGGGCCCAGCGTTCTCACTGCCTGCGTGTCCCAGGCCCCAGCGTTCTCACTGCCTGCGTGTCCCAGGGCCCAGCGTTCTCACTGCCTGCGTGTCCCAGGCCCCAGCGTTCTCACTGCCTGCGTGTCCCAGGGCCCAGCGTTCTCACTGTCTGCGTGTCCCAGGGCCCAGCGTTCTCACTGCCTGCGTGTCCCAGGGCCCAGCGTTCTCACTGTCTGCATGTCCCAGGGCCCAGCGGCAGCGAGGACCTCTGGTCAGAGACAAGCAAGTGCCAGGATGCTGTGAGTTTCTCTGGACATCTGGGCAGCAGACATTGATAAGCATCTGTTGTGTGCAAGGTCCCAGAAGGATGGAGGAGGAGTTGTGGGTGGGTTTTCTGCTCTGATGTTTTCCTCTGATGCACGTTAGCCAGCAGGTGTGGGATGCCAGTTCCCAAAACTTAAGTGCAGAATGTAGCAGAACTGAGACTGTGAGAAAGAGGTGCTGAAGGGATGTGTCTCGAGTGGAGAGAAGGGAGGGACAGAGGGTGGAAGGCAGTAATTAGGGCCCCTCGGGCTGGACCCTGCATGTCTGGATTAGACCCACTCCTATGGCTGGTCTGGAACCATCAGGATTTGTTAGCATAGTGGTAGAATTTTTTTAAAGTAATTTGGACAGATTCATGGCCACTGTTGCAGAGAAAAGATGGAAAACAGCGAATAATGGAATTTTTTTCCCCTCCTCAATTCAAAAAATGCACAGTGAGTGCGTGCACAGTCGTTCAGTTGTGTCCAGCTCTTTGTGACCCCGTGGACAGCAGCCTGCCAGGCTTCCTGGTCCATGGGGTTTTCCAGGCAAGGATAGTGGAGTGGGTTGCCATTTCTTCCTGCATACAGTACTTTTTTTTTTCTTTTTTTAATTCCCCAAAGCTTAACAACAGAGCTTCACAAACACATGCAAGCCCTTTTACCAAAGAAATGCCATCCTTTATGATACTTACTGGTCTCTGCTACAGTTAACATGCTTGATTAATGTCAGTGAGGAAATCTTTAGTATCTGGTCATTATCATTTATTGAAAACTGCATAACATAATTGACTTGCCTCAATCTCATTTTAGTCCTGAATTTACTTATTTTAATGGCTGATTTTATGAGCATATTCCATAATTTATTCTATGTATCAACTATGTATAAACACACTTATCTGAATTTAAAATAAGGTAAAATCTTCCTGATAGAAAGGGATTCTTATCGGTTCATTGGCTTAACAGTGCAAACTGTTCTCATCTGTTAAACTATTGGAAGGAGATAAATATGCAAATAATATGGACAAACATGCAATTGAAACATGGTTATGATAAAATCATGTATTAAGGTATTTTCTGTGGAGAGGCGCATTGAAGTGAATATATTTTTTCTGAAACTTTTTCTGAATGTATTGGTTTAAACCAGAGGCCTGTGTAGTCACCATTTATACGTTAGCTCCTTAGATCTTATTCATCTTATAACTGAAAGTTTTCACACTTTTACCAGCCGCTCTCCCCTCCCTGCACTTGACAGCCACCTTTCTGCTCTCTGTTTCTATGAGTTTTCCTTTTTTTTTTTTTTTTTAGATTTCAATATAAGTGATACCATGTGGTCTGATTTATTTCATCTGCATAATGCCACCAGTTCATCCATGTTGCAAATGTCAGGACTTCCTCTTTTTTAAGGCTGAATAATAATCCATTGTATTTATACCATATGTATGTCACATATGTATATATTTATCCATTCATCTGTCAACAGACACTGAGGTTGTTTCTGACATCTTGCCTCTGGAGGGAGGAGCTATACTCAAAGTTATCTCTTTGAGTTAGTGATTTTGTTTCCTTCAGATGTATACCCAGAAATGGGACTGCTGGATCATGTTGTTTTAGTTTTAATAATCTGAGGAACCTCCATACCGTTTTCCACAGGGCCTGTTCCAGTTTACACTTTCCATCATCAGTGTCCAACGGTACCCTCTTCTCTACCCCCTTGTCAGCATTTATCTCTTGTCTCTTTGATAACAGACATTCTAACAGGTGTGAGGTGACATCTGTGGTTTGATTTGCCTTTCCATGATGCATAGTGCTGTTGAGCATATATCTTCGTCTACCTGTTGGCCATTTGTACATCTCCTTTGGAAAAATATCTGTTTAAGTTCTTTGCCCATTTCAGAATTGGATTATTTGTACTTTTACTATTGAGTTGATATGAGTTCTTTCCATATTTTGAATGTTAATCCCTTATCAGATAGGGGGGTTACAAATATTTTTCTCCCATACTACAAGTTGCCTTTTCATTTTGTTGATGATTTCTTTGCCATGCAGAAACTTTTAGGATTTTTATTATGTTCTATTGAATTGTGTGTCTGTTTTATGCCAATACTATACTGTTTTGATTATTGTAGCTTCATCATATAGTTTGAAATCAGGACGTGTTCAGCTTTGTTCTTCTTTCTCAGGATTACTTTAGCTATTCATGGATATTTAAAAGAATAAATGATACACTAGAAATTACACTTCTTTCAACTGTTGCTACTTTATTTTAAAAAGACAATATTTTCAGTATGCCAGAAGTAGTATCTTCTGCAACTATTTAAAATTCTTCTATAATTTTATGGCAGCTGAGGAATGTGCTAAAGTCCTGTGTACTTGTAAAAAGTTATTGTTGGCTGTAGCTCAGTTCCTCCCTACGAAAACCAAAAATCTCTCCTTTGGGGGCACATAGAGTAGATTCAAAGCTCTGTGTGGTGGTGGGAAGAGGTGGACACAGGGGGTCAGAAGGCAGGTCCACGCCCAGCTTCACCCCTGCCTGCCCAGGAGCTGGGGAAAGTGAAGGTGAAGTCACTCAATCCTGTCCTACTCTTTGCGATCCCATAGACTGTAGCCCACCAGGCTTCTCCATCCATGGTATTTTCCAAGCAAGAGTACTGGATTGGATTGCCAGGGGATCTTCCCGACCCAGGGATTGAACCTCGGTCTCCTGCATTGCCGGCAGACGCTTTACCATCTGAGCCACCAGGAAATTGGAGCTGGGGAAAGTCACTGGCATCTCAGAGCCTGGATTTCTTCTTTGTTAAAATGGGAATGACAGCAGTACCTCTCTACCTACCCGGAAGTCCCAGCTGTGCCAGAAGGGTGGGCACGATTCTCATGATGTGTAAACAACGTTCAGCTATTTGTTACTGATCAGAAACCAAATGCAAATGGAATGACCACCTGCAGCCTCCTCTGGGACCTGAGGGAGGGGTGGAGAGGGCAGACCTTGGGAGCACAGAAGACACAAACAAGATGACAGGAAGCACCTCGGGCACAGCTGTGAGGAGGGTAATGTGCGTTCTGTGCTCGGGGGAGGGATGGTCCGGTTACTAGGGAAGGCTGTAGGAATTTGGAGGATGGGACTGAGGGATGCCTTCCAGCACAGCAGAAAGAAGCCATAACCTTGATTTATTCTCGAGCTCCTGAAGCCACCATCCACGTGCCTAGGGAGAGATGAAATAGCAAAGGATGTCTGCTCACAGCTGTCGTTTGTAGGCCTTGGAGTTTATACTTGAACCTCCTTGTGCGCTGTGCACTGTTCACTTATGCAGCTCTCCCGTGATGATAGCTGCTGTTGTTCCCACGGTCCAGCTGAGAAAACTAAGACCAAAAGCGACTTCAGGATGGTGCAGCTGGGAAATGGTGGAGCCCAGCTAACCCAGCACACCCAGCTTCCACATCTCACTGACCTTTCTGCCTGGAAAGAAGGTTTTGGATGGACTTTTAGTACCAGGAAAGCAGGGAGGAATAGGAAGTCTTGGAAAAGAACCTGGTTAAAAATGGACATTATTTAGGTTTGCAAGATGTCTACAAGCAAGGAGTTGGTGGCAGTGGGATGGTGTCCTCTCTGGGTATTGGAGTTTTGAAAGAACCTCTTTAATAAAGAGGGGTTGGCCTGTGCTTTATGGAAATCTAAAGATATCACTGCCCAGCTGACGGAGGGGCCATATGTATTGAACATGATGAATTATTTGCAGAGTTCAGGAACATCACTTTAAATCCATTAGTGGGCAGGATTAGTGTGGGGAGAGACGAGGCTGACATGAGGCCAGCGGGCTCTGGGGCAGCCATCCCTACATGTGTTAGGTAGTGTTGGCCCCACCAGATACTTTGCAAGGTACTTTGTAATTTTGTTCTAGATCCTCTCTGCCCAATTCAAGTTCAACATTGTGGTGCAAGCTGAAGTGAACATCAGAGAATGTAATCTTATCACCAGCACCCCCTAGAAAGAAAATCAGATGCACTGTGGCGTTTTGAAACATCAGAATGAAGAGCATACTGTGTGAGTGAGTGAACTGAATGTGAGGACTAACAAGAAGCAGGATATTTCATGTACAAATTGTTCCAAGATGGGGGAAAAAAATCATAATTTCACAATCTTTGAAGAGGGGCCCAGCCAAGGAAAAGCATTTCATAGTCTTTTTTTCTTTTAAGAGAATCAAAAAGTTTCCATTAGAATAGAGAAGAAATTGTTAAGTACATGACCCTGTTCTTTTATAGGACAGGATCTAAAGGACGTCTTCTTAATTTAAAAGGATCATGAAATCCATAGACCTTAAGACCTGGTATTGGAGTTGAATCTGACTTCTTGATTCCTTGAACTTCTTGACTTCTTGAACCCAGAGCTGTCTCCCTGGCCAGGGAGATGGATGGAAGCTTTGGGTTGGGGTGGCGTGTAGACATGGTCTAAGACATCCATTCAGAGGTTAGCCACCAGCTCAGCCCAGACATCCCTGTTTCTTTAAATTCGTTGACGGTAAATCAACAGTGGTCCGTTGGAATCCACTGAGGAGCTCTTGTTGCTCTCAGCCTCTGAGTTTCTGAAGTTCACCAATTTAAGCTGGTTCCTTAATATTTTTAATACATATATGCATGAAGTGGCTCAGCTGGTAAAGAATCTGCTTGCAATGTGAGAGACTTGGGATCAATCCCTGGGTTAGGAAGAGCCCCTGGAGAAGGAAAAGGCTACCCACTCCAGTATTCTGGCCTGGAGAATTCCATGGACTACAATCCATGGGGTCACAGAGTCAGACACAACTGAGCACCTTTAACTTTCACTTCACATGAATGTAGAAAAATTATTAAAATACAGAAAAATTATTAAACATACATGTAAATGCTTCGTTTCTTTGTCCTCCCCAGAAAAATAACACTAATAATTTTTTGTTTGTTTTTTAGTTTCACCATCTAAAGATGGTGAGATACCATTTCACTGGAGAGATACCCATTTTAAATCTGAACCAGATTCGACAATACCATTCTAATCATATCTTTTAGAAAACATCTGATAGGTTGGATCTGATATATATAACACTTGATATATGTGAGTTAATGAAGTATAATTAATGAACCTGTCTCAAACGAAATCATCACCAACACTGTGACCTGATGTGGACATTTTCATCCCTCTGACTGCCCTTCCCTGCACTATCCTTTCATCTTTCCTTGCTGTTTTTGGTAGTCTTTATCCCTAAAAATATATATAATACTACTCGTTAAAAGATGTGTCATGATGTTGTTGGGTGTTTTGTTTCTAGGGTTTAGCAGCCTTGTTCTGTGCCGCTATATTTACTCATCTCGCTTACATAATATCTGATAAGGTTAGCATCCATGCTTCCTCCTGTCAGTGGGCGTTTAAGTTATTTTCAGTTTTCGGCTGTCACAAAATACCCTGCTCTTTATATTCTTGCACATATCTCTGCTGCACATATGCCATTTCTTTTTCTTTTGTTATATACCAGGGAGGAGAGTTTGGGACGAAAGAAAGGCTAATTTATGACCAACTTTACAAGAAAACGCCCTGTTCATTTACACAGTGGTTATACTGATGCACGTTGTTAGCAGCAGAGAATACAAGTGTCCTTTAAGATTCATGCTTGTCTTATCCCAACACTTGGTGTCATTGGCCTTCTTAATTTTTGACAGATTAATAGTAGAGTGCACTTAATGTACCAGCAGTTTGAAGCTTCTTTCACATATTTAGTTATCATCTGTTTCATTTACTGTAAAAAGACTGTTCATCTCCTTGATGTTGGTTCTCACTGGGTTATGTTTTTTCATTGACTTGAAAGCATTCTTTACATATTCAGGAGACTCGCAATGGTGGTTTCATGTGTTAAAAAAGATCACCTTCTAGTTTGTGCTGTATGTTTTCACAGGCGCTTTTCTTGATTTTAGTGTATTTTATATAGACAACCTTGCCCATTTACGGTTAGAGCCTTTCCTTTAAGATTTTCTTCTGTGTCCCAAGGTTATAAGTTCTCCCTTGTCTTCTTTTACCTATTTTAAAATTACTTGGGGTTCATTTTTGTGTGTGATATAGGAATCCAGTGTTGATTTTATCCATAATGAATAGTAATTCTCCTAGTTCCGTTTATTGAATAATCAGTTTATCCCACGTGTCTGGGACATGCAGCCTGTGATGTCTTGGTTCCCCAGGTACATGGGCTTGTTTCTGTGCCTTTTCTCTCTGTGTCTGGCTTAGTTTGCCCACTTCTCTATCAGTGTTGCCTGCTTTTAATTACTGTAATTCTCTGCAACACCTTCATATTTGGTTCTTTCACCTTTTTCTTCTTATGGGGTGATATTTGGCTGTCCTTGGACTTCTGCCATTCAATGACAAAGACAACAACAAAACCAGTGGGGGAATTTGCTAGGATTGCTTTCAATCTATAGGGCAGTTGAGAAAGAACTGAGTTTATTTTTTATGTTGAGTTCTTCTGTCCATGAACATTGTATCACTATCCATATATTTGTGTTCTATCCATATATTTAGGGAAAGTTGTATACTTTTGTGAATAGGTCTTACTCATTTTCTGTATGCTCCTAGGTACATGTGACATGTTTTTTTCCAGCCACTTTAGTTTCGGGATGCCTTAGGAGATGTCTTTTTTGCAAAGGATAAAAGTCTAATTGATATTGATACATATCTTGCATCCAGACACTTAATTAATTATATTGAGTTTATTTTTTATGTTGAGTTCTTCTGTCCATGAACATTGTATCACTATCCATATGTTTGTGTTCTATCCATATATTTAGGGAAAGTTGTATACTTTTGTGAATAGGTCTTACTCATTTTCTGTATGCTCCTAGGTACATGTGACATGTTTTTTTCCAGCCACTTTAGTTTCGGGATGCCTTAGGAGATGTCTTTTTTGCAAAGGATAAAAGTCTAATTGATATTGATATATATCTTGCATCCAGACACTTAATTAATTATACTTTTAGTAATTCTAATATTTTTGTCTATATATCCTCCTAGAAGTAAAGTCATTTGTGAATAACTGAAATATGGTTTATTTCTTTTCATTTCTGGCTTTTTCTTTTTCCTGTCTTCTTTGTTTGAGTTAGAACTCTAATATAATAGTGAACTGAAGCAACAAAAGATAGCCCTTCATTGTTCCTCATCTTTATGAGAAATGTTCTTATTTGATGAAGACTGATGTTTGCTATCACTTTTTTCCAAATACCCTTTATTAGGTTGAGGAGGTTCCCTTATGGTTCTGTTTTGCAGAGTTTTGTTTTCTGCTTTAATCATAAGTGTATGTTGAGTTTTATCAAAGACTGCTCTGTATCTATTAGGATGAAGGTATGATTTCCATCATTTTCTTCTTACTATGTTATCTGACACATATGACTTATTTCAATGGTAAACTCTCTTCTATGCCTACAATAAATCTAGCTTGTTTGACTTTACTTTCTCCCTAAATACGTGCCTGATGCACATCTGGATTCTATTTGCTTTTTTTTTTTTAATTTTTGTTTTTTTACTCATGAGTAACTTTGGCCTATATTTTTCCTTTCCTTAACTGCTTTTGTCTGATTTAGAGAGAGGTTTTTATTTCCTATTTTTCCTTTATTTCCTCTATTTCTTGCAAGAATTTGTGTATGATTTGAATTAATCTGCTCGTGAAATTTTGGTAGTACTCAGCTAAAAACAAGAACTCGTGGTTCCTTGTTGCCAGATTTTTATCTAATTTTTTCAAGCTGTTTAAAATGATCTGAACTCCTATTTCTTTTTAAACTGGATTTCTTTCAGTTATCTTAAATTATATTTTTCTAGGAGTTTATTCATAGTTACCTGTTTTTCAGGTTAAAATTAGCATAAAATTATTCATTTTGCTTGAAATCCCTGCTGTCTTTTTTCATTATGAATATGTTAATTGAGCTATATCTTTCATTTTTTTCTTGACAAACCTGCCAGACACTGTATGTTTTATTATTTTCAAAGAAAAATACTTTTGACTCCATGACTGTCTTTAATTTTGTATTTTATTTTTGTTTTTATCTGTTAATAGATCTTTCCTTCTACTTACTGTGTGTTTATTCTGCAGTTGCTTTTTAACTTCTTAGACTGGAGACAGCTCAGTGATTTTCAGGTTTCTTTTTAAGTAAATGCATTTAAGATGACCAATTTCTCTGTAGGTACCAGCTCCTCTGTCCATGGGATTTCCCAGGCAAGAACGCTGGGGTGGGTTGCCATTTCCTTCTCCAGGGATCTTTCCCACCCAGTAATTGAACCAGGGTCTGCTGCATTGCAGGCGGATTCTTTATCAACTGACTCCTGCATAGATGGGCAGTGAAATGGGAGCGACAAGTGTTAGTGTAAGTAAATATTTGTTGGTCAGTTTGGATTAGATGACTGGTCCAGATTTAATCTGTATGTAACACAGGGGCTTCCTTCATCCATTATAAAGAACATAACAGCATTAACATTAGTTATCAACATGACGTTCTAGATTTTCTTATCCTATAATTTCATTTTGCCCTTACTTTTGAATGTATTTATAAAGAAACTCACACCATCTTCTCTAAAAAAAAAAAAAAAAAAAGCCAGGCAGGAGTGTATTTGTTTGAAAAGAAACCTGTCTGTCCCGTTTTTCTCAATGACTTGAAATTCTGGGACATATGAGGGTTTCATTGTCAAAAGCATGTATTAGGTGGCTGGTGCCATGCCAGACCCTATGGGGCAAGTCTCCATGCCCTCTTCTCCTGCACACATCCCTGCCAGGCAGCACCCATGAGTCTGGATATGGAATTGCAGAGTGTTCTGCTTAAAGGAAGTCATGTTGCTAGCATCACATGGATTTCCAGACTTATACTGGGGAAGTAGTTGAGTTATCAGTTCTTCAAAGAAGTCTTCTGGAAGCCTGATGTCTTAAAAATAAATAGGCTCAGATTGGGATAAACCTGGGGACCTGAGGCCCCTATCAGCTAAAATTTCCCCACTCTTGAGCCCTGGGAGAAAACAGGGGATGTGCAGGAACTCCAAGGTTAAAGGCCCTTCCTTTGAACCCCTAGTTCAGCAGAGGAGAATCTGGTGACCTCAGAGGGTCCCCAGGATGCTGGCGGCTGGACCCAAGTTCAGGTTTTGGAGTCTTTTCTAGACCATTCTGCCACCAGGAGTTCATCTCCACAAGCAGGAGAGCTGCTCCTTCAGGCAGCGCCAGTTAGAAAGCGATTTCCACATTTCCACTTTCATCATTTTCTTCATGTTCAGATCATGTCTAGATGTGTTGCTTGGGTGACCCCAGTTCGCCAGCTAGACTTACTATGTCCTGGATCTTCTTAAACCCCAGCCCTGGGGCTGCTGCCTGCTTCTTCAAGGGTCTCTCCCAGACTATAGTAACAGAGTGTGCTGTGTACTAAGTCACTTCAGTTGTGTCTGACTCTTTGAGACCCCATTGACTGTAGCCCACCAGGCTCCTCTGTCCATGGGATTCTCCAGGCAAGAATACTGAAGTGGGTTGCCAGTTCTTCCTCCAGGGGATCTTCCCCACCCAGGGATTGAACCTACGTCTCTTAGGTCTCCTGCTTTGGCAGGCGGCTTCTTTACCGCCAGCGCCACCTGGGAAGCCCCTGGTAACAGGGATGTGGTGACAAAAAGCCTCGTTTCATTGTCTTGTCTTTGCCTCAGGCCCTTTGTTGGCCTTCTTGCTGATGCTCATGGAGGGACTGGTTCCTTCAAGCTGACAGACCACATGCTATTTCTGTGCGTAAATTTCCAAGGCTTCTTCCCCAGCCACCTCTCCAACCACAAACTGGAATAAAAAGTGTATTTGCAGCTATAATCAGCACACTTAAATACTAGTTAAATTCAGAATGAGTACAAAATCTGCACTGCTCTTGACTCCGAGAGAGGCTATAAAAATATCCCATGGCCACGAGCACTCTAAGACCTTGACAGTGAGGTGGTCCCTCTGAACCTTCTTAAGGCTGTTCTAAAATAGCCCAGATTACATGGTAAGGGGATCTGATTCATAGAGGATTGCATATTGGCTGTGGATTGGCAAACTCCTTTCTTGTTTCTGTTTTCCTAGGACAAGATGCCCAGTCTTGGCCATTTATTTTCTTATACACTCTTTGAGGATGGCGTATTCCTTAATTGCCTTGGTAACTTTGGTGTCTGGCATATGGGTGTACCTGAAATAGTTGTGAAGTGGCCGAACTAGAGAGTCAGAGGTGCCAAGAGCAGAAGGGGCCGCCAGCTCCTTGTCTTCATGCTCCTGTATGGACACCCCTGATGCTTTCCTGTTTCATTTATGCCATCTCCATGACCACCCCTCGAGAAGCAGGGCATTTGTTATTTACCTCAAATTATAGATGATGGTGCTGAGGCTTCCAAGGGGTTGTGGAAGTGTCTAAGAGCTCATGAATTTAAGGTGTAATCAAGTCTTAAGTCTGGGTCTCCTGAACCTGAGAGAAGTGTTCTTTCTGTTTCACTACTGGTATGTATTCAAAGAGGCTGTGTTTTAATCTGGTGGCATGTGGGCTCACTGCATAGCCTTAGCACCACGTTCTGGAAGGCTTGCTGGTTTAGGGTCCATGCCTTCACACCCGATAGCCTTTTGCTGTGGACATACACTATGAAAAACAGGGAGGCCACTTCTAAATCATTAGTGGTCTTCAGTAATGTTCTCACTGGTTTCTCTGCCCCTAGCTATCTTAGCAAAGCTCTCACTGGTTTCTCTAACCTAACTGGATCTCTGCAACAGAGTGATTGTTCTGAAGTGATAAAATGCTCTGATCAAAGCTCCATCACTGGAGCTTCAAGGACCAAGTTCTGAGTCTTTATCTGAAGCTGCAAGGCCAGCTTCCGGCCTCCCTTCAGCCTGGTGCACTCCGAGGTCCCTGTGCATGCCTAACTGGTGTCCGAGGAGTGAGTTCTCCGTGGTTGTTCCCTCACCTCGGTCAGGTGTCTGCAGGAAGCTGTTCCTAAGATCCAGGTCCGTGGAGATGCCCCCTCCCCATCCCTGCACTGGCCCCTTCAGAGACCACATCCCTTCTCCCCGTGATTACTGGGGTTTACCCAGCTGAGTCGACGGTGAGCTTGGCAGGGAGGGCTATGGATCTCCTGGACTCTGACATCCCCTGGAGGGCGGTACCCTTAGTCAGTTAGTGAAGGAGCTGCATTTACAAAAATTCCCTCTTGAAGTCCCTGCATGTGCGCATACTCTGTGGGTGTTTAGAGGATGTGATAGTTGGGACGGAGCTGGCCATGGGGTCCTTCAAAGGGACCCGGCTCGACCTGATGTCCAACTTGGCCTTGGTCCTGAACTCCCAGTGTCTGATGTACGGAGATCACTGTGACCTCTGCCTGGGAGGGTCTCCCCGCCCCCGGGGAGGGGATCTCCTTGTGCTCCCAGACAGCTCTGCACAGCGCTGGCTCTCAGCATGTTTATGGGATCGAGCAGCAGTGTAACTCTTCTTAATGCTTAGACTTTTTGAACCTTTTTCAGTTCTGGGCCTCCATAGATCCCAGAGAACACTTAGAGGGGTGCTCAGAGAGCTGATTCTGCAAACGCTTCCCTTGAAAGCAGAGTCCCTTCTCCCACCCTTGCCACTCTTTGAGCTGTGTTGCCCTCTGTGTCATCCTGTAAGCCCCCTGGGTGTTACCTGTGTATCACCCTGTAGGCACCCCGTGGGCACCCCGGATGTCACCCTGTAGGCTCCCTGGGTGTTACCTGTGTATCACCCTGTAGGCACCCTGTGGGCACCCCGGATGTCACCCTGTAGGCTCCCTGGGTGTTACCTGTGTATACCTTGTAGACGCTGTCTGTCACCCCAGGTGTCACCGCGTGTGTCACCCTGGAGGACCCTGGGGATCTGGCACCTCCTGCCTTCTCAGCATCCAGCCTCGACTTGTCTGTTTTGCGTTGCCCACTCTGGCTTCTCAGCTTTTCTCCTGGACTGAGGCCACATAATCTTGGATGTGCCTGCCAGGCACCGACACGCTGGCGGGGCTGCAGGGGCCACTGCGCCCGTGGTGGACGCAGTGCCCGTGATGGACGCCTGCGGAGGGCCGGTCCGCAGCCCGTGGCCTGGCTGCAGTGTGGCTCTTGGGCCCTGGTTCCCGGGACGCGCAGCTGATCCCGTCAGCTCTGCCCGGTGCAGGCCCCCTGCCCTGGATGGCCGCTCCCTTGGAGCCAGGAAAGGCCCAGAAAGCACAAAAGGCAGGATGGAAAGCTGAAGCTGAGCCAGCTCACTCGCTGCTGTGACGGACACAGTGCACACAGGCAGACACACACAAACAGACAAGCCCTGCTTGTTCTCCTTCCATCACTCAGTGGGAGGAAATAGGGAGAAAGAAAAAGAAAAAATAGAAAGTCCTGTCTCAGGTAGAGCAGCCTGCTGAGAAGGAAGGTCCTGAGTTCCCTGCAGACTGCTCAGCACAGACCTTGAGAAGGTGGCCGCGGGACCTGTCGGAGGTGCTGAGGGAGCCCCCAGCCCCTTCGGGCGTTGCACAGGTGGGCCGAGACCCACATCTTCAGCTGATGGCGTGGTGGCCCTTCCTCAGTCACAGTGACGAGTTCCCGAGCCTGTGATGTGGCTTTCGGGGCCAGGCCAAGGCTTCCACATCCACTCTTCTGGGATCATCCGTGTGACCACAGTGGACTTCCCAGAAGGTTCCAGGCTGGCCGATCGATGTTCCTGAGTCTTGGCAGAGGGTGGCAGGGGCTTGGCCCGCATGCGGGCACAGGTGTCCTTGACCCTGGGTTCCCTGTGGTAGTGCCTGACAACGTGGGAGTCAAAGGAAAACGGAGGAAAACGGGGCCTTTCGGCTTTGCTTTTGGTCGTCAGGTAGGTGATGTTCTCAGGCCTAAAGCCTGTCCACAGCTGGGGTTTAAGTCTGAGGGTCTCAGGCCTATGGGGCCTTGGCAGGGAGTACAGGCCACATGCTGACAAAGTGCTTTTGTTCTGGCAGTGAGACTTTCCTCTGAATCAGCTGTCGTGTGTGATCTGTGCTGGGGAGAGCGCACAACCCCCTCTCTGCTACCCGCCCCCATGCAGACCCTTTCCTCCTTGGAGAGGCCCTTCCTGGTTCTAGGCCAGTCCACGTGCCTCACAGACGCAGAGACACACAGGTGGACAGACACACAGATGCACAAATGCACAGATACATAGGTGGACAGACACACACACGGTGGACAGACACAGAGGCACAGACACACAGGTGGACAGACACACAGACACACAAACGCACAGATACACAGATGGACAGATACACAGATGCTCGGACACACAGATGGACAGACACATAAATGCACAGATGGACAGACATACAGACACACAGATACACAGGTGGACAGACACAGACACACAAACGCACAGATACACAGATAGACACACAGACACATAGGTGGACAGACACATAGGTGCACAGACACATGGATGCACACACCCATGGATACACAGACACACAGACAGTGGGGTTTGAGGGGCCTGGCTGGCTGTCCAGGCACAGATGGCTGCCCGGCAGAGTGAGGAGGAAGGCCAGGGTGCTGTCTCCCTGCCCCGATCCTGGCGCCCGGCTTCACCGTGAGCACTCATCACCCCCACGCCTCTTACCAAGCTCGGCTCAGGCGGTGGAGACGGCAGGGGCGGGCTGTCCGGGGGCTGTGGCTTCACCTTGGTCCCTCTGGACCGCGGCCGCTGCCGAGCAGGACTCACTTGGTCAGCACTGGACAGTGGAACACGTGGCCACCCCCTGCCCCTGACCACTTCTTAAAAACACTTCAGTTAGGATGTGGTGCGTTTATATTAAGCATCAGGGAGCTTAGGATTCTGTTTTATTTTCTCTAAGATCACTTCAAAGCCCAGTTGCCCTCAGTTTGGTGTTGACTGTGTCATGAAGCACCTGATCCAGGCGGTGGTCGTTTGCAGGCTTCCTCTGTCCAGGCCCCGATGGGCTTGTGCACAGAGAGCCTGGTTCACCCCTCGCGGAAACCTCCCCCGGTGGGCTTGTGCACAGAGAGCCTGGTTCACCCCTCGCGGAAACCTCCCCCGGTGGGCTTGTGCACAGAGAGCCTGGTTCACCCCTCGCGGAAACCTCCCCCGGTGGGCTTGTGCACAGAGAGCCTGGTTCACCCCTCGCGGAAACCTCCCCTGGTGGGCTTGTGCACAGAGAGCCTGGTTCACCCCTCGCGGAATCCTCATGAGACAGGCCTTATCACCCTGATCCTGACGAAGCAGAGACCCAGGGAGGACAGGCCATGCTCCAGGCGGTGCTCCAGGCCTTCAGTGCTGACCCCACCTCAGTGGCTGGCTGCCCGGCTCCATGGCTGCCTTCTTTGCCTCGCCCACCACACTCCACTCATTTCGCTGTCTGGGCACTTTGTCTTTTATTTCTGTATATTTTTGTACACCTGTGCCCGTTATCCTGAGGCCAGTTCAACTCAGCATGCACATCTCAGGCTTGTACTTGGGGGAAGGCAAATGTTATAAGACCTAAAGGATGAAAACACTATGTAGAAACTGCCACATGTCTCCCAAAACCTTTATAAGAGAAGTGGAGGGCAGGATGGGGGTCATGACGTGGGTTGAGTGTCCAGGGTTCAGGGTGACACTGGGGTGAGTTGTGCAAAGATCAAGGTCTGGGGAGAGGCTGGGGGGCATCTCAGAGGCCCTTGAACACTAAACTAAGAATTCTACTTTACCCAGTGGGCAGCCTCCCTAAATTCTACTAAAATTTAGTTTTTAATCTATGTATTTTTTTGATGTGGGCCATTTAAAAACTCTTCACTGAATTTGTTAAGATACTGCTTCTGTTGTTTATGTGCTTTTTTTTTTTTTTGACTATGAGGCATGTGCAATCTTAGCTCCCCAGTGGGGATCGAACCTGCAACCCCTACAATGGAAGGAGAAGGCTTAACCACTGGACCACCAGGGAAGTCTTCCTAAATTCTACTTTAGATGAGCCAGAGCAGGGTTCCCATTCCCCATGGGGCAGGGCTGGCTTCTCCTCTGATCGTTATCTCCTCCCCTTAGAGCAGGAATGTGGGAGTCCCCAGAGACTTAGCACCTCTTCCTACACACAGACTACAGACTGCTTAGACTACACACCTCTTCCTCCCCACCCTATCCCTGTAAAAGTTTGTGGCATTCAAGTCATAGCCTGGGGCCAGATTGGCCATTTATACAGTATAAGTACCCCAGGAACCTAGGGGATGCTCAAAGTCCACATCCCTGGAATAAGTCCACATCTTAGGACACCCTGAGATATTCCCAACATGCTCTCCTTGTGAGAGGGCTGGGGTTGCCAGGAGTTGGGAAAGATGAGAGGAAGAGTTGAGAGCTGGTAAGCACAGGACCTCTGCACAGTCTGATGGTTAATTATGAGGCCTGGGTCCCTTTGAACACTCAGACAGCCACAACAGCCCATGGAGCCCCAAGCCCGTGGGTCCCCCGAGACTTGTGTGGCACCAAATAGGACTTTGATCTCACCTTCCTGCAGGTGCCGAGACACAGGTTTCTGCTCTCAGCCGCTTCCTCTCTTGGCTTCTCATGGCACCCCTGTGCCTGGCCCTCACATTCAGTGATTCTAATAATTAGTTTTTCTTTGGAAACATACAGACTGCCTCTCCTACTTGAGAGGATGCTTTATGAGAGTGAAGGCCTTTGGAAAACTATGTGGAAACATGGGAGGAGGAAAAGTTAACTGTGTGTTGTTTTGGTTTCTTGCTCATTGAAACCTTTTAATTTAATTTAATTTTTTTTCTTCTGCTTCTCCCCTGAGATGGGCTTGGGAAGATGTTTAGCGTAGATGGTGACGTTTATGTCTTTGGAATAATCTTTAGAGCAGAGCCAAAGCCTCTGAGGTTTCCAGATAAACGCTGGCCTGTGTCCTTTTTTTTGAAGCTTAGTCTAGCGAGAGTCTGCTCCAATGCTCGGAAGACAGAGTGGGAAGAGGGAGCCTTTGCTTCTGTGTTGTTAGTGGGTCTCGTGGGGGCGAGTCCACCCGGATCCCTGCATTCTGTGGTGACCACTCCTCAAGGGGAGTGGCCAGGCGCGCATGATGGAGAGTGGTGACCAGACCATAACCAGACATTTAACCCAGTCTTGAGTATGAGGACAAAGCGTTCACAGCTCAGACCTGTCGCGTGCAGGGAGAGAACTCCTGAAGTCAGAGGAGCCACAGGCGTGCTCTCTGCTGGGTGTTTTTCATCTCCCCTGCCCTCCTCCTCCTCGCCTGTAAGAGGCAGAGGGGTTGGCGGTCGTGCCTGCCGATCACCCACTGTGTGTCTGTGTGTGCTTGCCCCCCTTGGCCTGGACGGACGAGGAGCTGCAGGCAGGGTGTCGGGATCTCTGCTGTGTTCACATTCACAAGTGGTTTGTTTACTTCCTTCAGCGTGAAGGGAAGAACAGAGGAAAGTACTGTCTGCCTTTGCTTTTGAACTTGGCAGTAATGGGATTGTGTGAAGCCATTGGTCAGTATAATGCCACTTTGGGGGGGGGTGTTTGTACGCGCATGTGTGTGGTGGGGAGGAGGGCTTTTGGAGAGAGCTTTAAAAGAGCCTGCCTAGATGTTTGGAATAAACTTGGCCCCCTTCATTTTTTCCTTTGTTTGTAGATGTATCACTTGTCTTCTTTATGCCTTTTCTTGTATTTTTCTCTTTAAAATGTCCAGCCATTCTTTTGTAATTGGAAAAAGAAGTAATAAATGCGTTTCTCTCATTATGTCTGATGTTAAAACAGTCTGTGGGTTTCTTACTGCCTCTTATTGAGTTACAGAGAGGTTGGTTGCTTCATAGGTATTTGATATATATTTAGATTACATTTTATTTCTGTCATTGTACTCAGATGTTCAAATGATAATGGGCAGCACAGATCAGACCAGAAAAAAAAAAAAAAACCCGACGTGTTTCTAACGGTGGAGGTATTTTATTTTTGTGGTTTAATTCCTGTAAAAGTACACTGTGGGTCTCCGGATGCTATCTGTTCATGTAAGCGCCGCCGTTACGCGCTGTTGAGCACTTAACCACGCTGCGGTAAGCGTCGACCACACTGGCGGCTCTGTGAGTAGAGCTTCTGGGGATCCGAAGATGTTAGGCAGAGATCCAGCCTTCACGGAGACATCAGCACATTTGGAGAGATGAGGTGTGTGTGATAAGAAGCTGGTTAATACTTTGTTTCAAAAGACACATGTCACTAAGAAATGGGAGTTCCAACTAGGGTGGTCTTCCAGGTGAGGTGGCTCCTTCTCACAACCTAGTGAGGTCGGGCTTTCCTTTCCAGCACCTGGTTTGTGACCTCCCATCACTCCCTGGTCCCTCTGCCCGGCACCTCTTTCCTGTCAGCAGGAAAGAGCGTCCCACCAGTCTCTCAGAGCCACACAAACAGCTCCTCTGTCATGAAGCATGATTGATGAGTTCACCAGGAAATCTGGGTCTCTTCTGGGAACTGCGAGTAGTGGACGGCGTTAGCTCTGGCGTCTGGTTGGCATTTGGAAATCTCCCATCGGTCACCAAATATGCATAAGATTTTGTGAGAACTCTTTAACCCACTAATGATCGGTTTCCTCATCTGTAAGGTTAGGATAAAAATATCCCATTGGACTGCAGTCATGGCTAAATCCATGTAAACAGATAAACTCTGAACGCTTACTGGGCAGCCCGTAAAACCTCACGTCTTTTCCTTTCTGTGCTGGGTAGTTATTTGTGCATATGTCTGCATTGATCCGCTGCATTGCAAGCCTCCAGAGGGTGAAGCCTCCCGGGCCTGGCACAGACCGTCTCACACAGCCTGGTTGGCCCTCTACCCTCATCATGGTCTGTGCCATTGTGAGGCCAATGCTGGACCTTTGGGGGTCTTTGGTTGGTCTTGGCCTTGGGAGACCTCCTGATCATAATGGTGATTTTGATAGATGGATGAATAAGGAGGCTGTCTCTAACAAGAGTCACAGAGGACGGGGGAACAGGTACATGTGGTCTGGAATCAGGCAGCAAGTTTGAGAGCAGCAGGTTAATTGGGGAGATCCAGGACCACAAAGAAGGTTGAACTGATGAACTGATGCTTTCATGTTGTGGTGCTGGAGAAGACTCTCAAGAGTCCGTTAGACTGCAAAGTGATCAAATTGGTCAGTCCTAAAGGAAATCAGTCCTGAATATTCATTGGAAGGACTGATGCTGAAGCTGAAGCTCCAATACTTTGGCCACCTGATGCAAAGAGCTGACTCATTGGAAAAGACCTTGATGCTGGGAAAGATTGAAGACAGGAGGAGAAGGGGACAACAGAGGACGAGATGGTTGGATGGCATCACCGACTCGATGGACATGAGTTTGAGCAAATTCCAGGAGATAGTGAAGGACCGATGAGCCTTGTGTGCTGCAGTCCATGGGCTCGCAAAGAATCGGACACGACTGAGCCACTGAACAGCAGTGAACAACAGCAACTAAGCTTTCTGTGTCTGAGGTCTGCAAGGACATTTCTCCTGAGCTATCGCTTCCACAGAGCATCCCTGGGGCCTGGAGAGGCGGGGTCAAAGGGCACTGCGGTTCTCCGATGACACAGACTCTAAATATCTGACAAGGCACGCCTGACTAATTGCATGAGTGTCTTTTTCACCTTCACTGGCCAAGCAAGGGGTCTTTGGGTCAAAATATGTCCATGCATTTTACAGAAGAAAGAATTTCTCCAGAGTTAGCATGCAGCACATTCTGATCAGATGCATCGCCCTTTTGGTTTTGTCCTGTTCCCGGAGGCGTTGACTGAGCTCAGCACCCTCCACACCCCACCTTCCTCCTCCCATGTTACATGGCTCCTCAGCGCCTTGTTCTCCTAAGTCAAGCCTTTTGTTTTGCATCCTTTCCTTCTCAGAATCTGTAGAGTTAAGCATGTGATGTCCACTTAGATGTCAACTGCCTGAACCCCATGTCCGAAGAGAAAATGACAGAATGAAAGAACATTAGCTGCTGTGCTGCTAAGTCGCTTCAGTCGTGTCCGACTCTGTGCGACCCCATAGACAGCAGCCCGCCAGGCTCCCCCGTCCCTGGGATTCTCCAGGCAAGAACACTGGAGTGGGTTGCCGTTGCCTTCTCCAAGCGTTAGAAGAGGACCAGATAAACCATGTGGTTTCAACAGCTCCCTCTCTTCCTTCCTTTTCTTCCTCCCCTTCTCTTCTTTCTTCCATTTTCCCTTCTTTTCCCCCTCCTTCCCTCCCTCCCTTCCTTCCTTTCCTTCTTTTGATGGGTAAAAGTCTTCCAACTGGTTCTTGACCCATCTAGGGTGAGACTCAGGGTTTTTGGCTCATGCCCTCTTACCACAATAAGTTCTAGTCCCTGGGTGAGGAAGTGGGGTCACTGGGATGCACTTGATCCAGGCCCTGGTCCTCACCTGAATGAGGGCATGGGTACACAGTTCACATCCAGTGAGGGGGTTTGTCCCTGGAGCAGGATCTCTCAGGTAGCTGTGCTAACACGTGGTTGGTCTAGTCTAGAACTGTCCTTGTTCACCAGCTGGCCCACCAGCTCAAGTAGTACAGTAGAAGAATCAGTGAAGTGGCCCAGAAAAAAGGGATAACGTTAAAGAACCTTTGAGAGAGGAGCGGAGGTGGAAAGGAAGAATACCGCCACCACCAACAAAACCTGGGACAAAGAACATATTAGTTCTGGTCTGAATTCTCCTTCATTGGAGCCAGGCTCACAGTTTGAGATCAAGGAGGCAGCAAGGAGAGATTAAGTAGAAAAGCTGTGTTTCTGCATAGGAGGGAGTCCCACATGTGTGTTTCTGTAAGGCACTCGTTTAGAGTTGCATGTAGACACGTAGGCTCAGGTGGGGGACAGTTCCTTCACCCTGGCTGGCGAGGCTGCCATGAGGATGTTATTAATACAAGAAGCGTACCTACTCTGGAGACAGATGGGTTGTGATGGGGCCGTTGGGGGGATGGGATGTGTCCGTGGTTGTTGGAGACGATTGTCCGAGGCAATGACACGAGACAGTTTCTGACCCTCTTGGAGAGGCTGAGGCTCTCAGAGGGGTCTGCAGGTTTCTGCTGGCCCTCCCCGCCCCCCACCACAATTGCCAAGGCTGACAGGAGCCCTGGGGTCCACGGGTAGGCAGCACCAGGCCCCCTTCTGCGGGGAAGCTGGGTTTCTCTAGATTATAGAAAGGTCTGTACATCACAGCTCAGTAGGTAAAGAATCTGCCTCCAATGCAGGGGACCTGGGTTCAATCCCTGGGTCGGGAAGATCCCCTGGAGAAGCAAATGGCAACCCACTCCAGTATTCTTGCCTGGAGAATCCCATGGATGGAGGAGCCTGGTGGGCTACAGTCCATGGGGTCACAAAGAGTCGGACATGACTGAGCGACTTTCACTTTCTGTACATTTAGGGCCTTGATAAAGTTTTGAGGTCCAGCATCTTGTAAGAGAGAAAATCTCCCAAAGTCTTGGACAAGGATGTGAGATGTAAGCACAGGTGGCTGATCCATATGTCTGGCTTCCTTGGATGCGCAGGGCTGACAGGCCAGTGGCCCTGCTTCTTGGAAAATACGTTAGAATTCTATCATTAGGGTTTCCTGTATGAAGCCTTTTCCCTGTGCTTTCCAGATCAACAGTGAAATAGACCTAGCCTTTTTCTTTTTGTGCAAGTAATTCTATAACTGTAGAAGAGAATCTTTGAACTACCAGGTATATGTTTATTAGAGTTTTCATTCATTACATTTCCAGTTTTTAAACAGGATTTGCATTTTAGCTTTAAGAGAATTGAAACTTTAATGTTAACTTAAAAAAGGAAAAAAACAGAAAAGGGAAGAAAACAGAAAATTCCCCCCAAACCCAAACTCCAAATCAGAATTAGGAGAGTCTCCGTCACCAAGCACTTGCTGTGCCTAGTCTCACGTGGCCATGAGTTTACCTTGTTTTTATTTCATGTATAGTAAGAAAAGAGGAGATTTATTATAACTGACGGTGTGAGTCTCATGGTGACAAATTGGCGAGAAGCGTTCTGGAATATTTTAAACTAGGGGCATTTTCTCAATAGTGTGTGTTTCTCTCCTTGCCGGGTTGCAGGATCCAGCCAGCAAGCACAGAGGTCAGATTGCAAGGTCTCCAGTCAACATCCCTCCTCCCCGCCCCACCCCGTCTTCCCAGAGCCTGGAAGGGCTGTGCTTTGAGGTTTGTTTTGGGAGAAGGGTAAATTGCCACTGGAGAAATCCCCAATCCCCAAAATATCCCAAAGAGTCTATTATGAAAAGATTTTTTTCAGAGAGAGGCTAATAGTAGCTAAATTCCTTTCCCATAACAGGCCTCTTCCCTTGCATTTGGGAGGTACAGTCAATATTGGTCTGAAAAGGTTAGTGATCGGAGGCTATTTTGGGGTAGTCTGAAGAACCTCAAGGTTGTCTTGTAGAATAACAACTGAGGAGCTTGTCCTGTGAACAGGATAGTTGGGAGGTGAGTGATGGGGCCGGGAGCAGCTTGTAGCATGGCAGGGGGTCGTCGGACCGTGGGTGCCCAGATGTGTATATGAGCTCCCCAGTTCCCTATTGATGGACCTCAGTTGCCTTTCCCGGGGTTTGTGTCCACTTGGAAGTTCTTCTGTCCTTGAAATGTCCATGCTTCTGCCCTGCCCAGACTCATGTTCTCAAATCAACCCTGATTTCTTAACTTCTGTTGCTGCGTCAAGAGTTTCTTCAGGACCTTCTAGGGGGCTGTAGGAGGACACTGTCTGCCTCCTCCCCTGCCCCCCATCCTTCCACCATTCCTGTAGCATCTTCTCTCGCCGACTGTCCCGTCCAGCCTCCACTCCTTCATTTTGCCATCAGCTTTCATCAGTTCATACACATGGTCTCATAAATTCCAACCCATCTCTGTGCATTCAGGTTGTTCCGCCTCCAATTAGAGTTTAATTTACCTGACAGATCATCCCAAATCAAGCTTTGAAAATGTTATATGAAACATGGAATTCCTCATGTTCAGGAAGACACGGCCATTTGTCATCTGCCCCAGGAAATCTTCCTGAAGTGCAGAGCTGGCCTGCCACACGAGGGGGTGAGACAGATACCCCCGGGGAGTGGTGCCTCCTATGGTCTGTGCCTGCCCCCATCCTGAAGTGCCCACCCACGGGTGCCTGCTTCTCCCCACCTGAGACCTTCTTCGGAGGAGCCTGCAGGTGTAGAGATGAGCCCTCTCTTCTGGATGGGAGCCTCCCTGGCCAGCGAGTGACCTAAGGGAGGCAGCTGTCCCAGCACCTGCCTCCAGGATGAGGGGACACTGAGCGGGCGTGACAGCGGCCCCCCCACTTTCCCTGAGGGATAGGGCTCCCGTGAATCCCAGTGGCAGCCACTCGGTGATGAATCCCTCGCTTCCCACCTCCCTCTGCTCGTTTACAACTGTGTCCCTGGGATCACTACCCCAATAGACTGCCTCCAGGGAGGCCAAGTTAAAATGCTCCCAGAGGCGGTTTCCCTACGAGCTGGGAGAATCAGACAGATTAAAAGCCAGGGATGTACTTTTAATCTCAAAGCTCTAACCTATTTGACTTTGGCCTGTGTGTTGGTGGACCTCCTGTGAGTGTTTCAGGGGAACCCTAATGCTTTGCAGAGTCGGGTCATGTCTGCAGAGAGTCGTGTGGGGTCCGAGAAACGATTCCTCTTGAAAAGACGGAGTTCTGTGGGATTTGTTGTTTTTTGTTTTTTTTTTTTCCAATTTATTTATTTTTGGCTGTGCCGGAACTTTGTTGCTGCCCGTGGACTTTTCTCTAGTTGCGGTGAGCAGGGGGTGGGTGGGCTACTCTCTGGTTGCGGTGCCTGGGCTTCTCATTGCGGTGACTTCTCTTGCTGCAAAGCCCAGACTCCAGGCGCGTGGGGGCTCAGTAGTTGTGGCTCCCAGGCTGTAGAGCATAGGCTCTTAGCACAGCAGTTGTGTCTTAGCTGCTCCGAGGCGTGTGGGATCTTCCTGGACCAGCAATGGAACCCTGGTCCGGGAAGATCCAGCAATGGAACCAGCACGTGTCTCATGCATTGGCAGGTGGGTTCTTTAGCACTCAGCCACCAGGGCAAGCCCTGCTAGTTGCTGTTAAATTGTGACCCCTCCCGCACCGCCCTGCTGTTCCCCGGGTATTACAGCTGTGACAGGGATCGAAGGGAACTTCTGTATGAAGACAGGATGTTACAGCCTGGGACAGGATGGTGCACAGACAGACAGCAGGCGGGGCAGATGCGCTGGACTTGCAGTCGGCGGGCAGCATGGCCCTGCCAACCCCCAGGGTGAGCTTTGTGTGCTCTCTTCCGCTCTCTGGGCCACTGTCCTGAAGGCTGGCACAGAGGTGCTCCCGGGCCCTCCCACTTTCCTTATTTGCAGGAGAAAATACAGGATCACAAAATCCTCCAGGATGATTCACAAGTTGAAATATGTTGGCAGAGTGCATTTTCATTTTATTTTGGTTGAAGGAGGAGTGTGGGGGAACTTTCGGGGCACTGAAGGAAGCCAGGTTGGAATTAGGCTTGCTCCTGGCTGGCAGGACCTGCCGCGCCAGTTGCTATTCCCTCCTCATTTGGGCACACAGTGGTTTATTCTGGGAACACACCAGCCTGGCCAGTAATTCAAACGTGTCCTATGGCAGCGGCTGGAACGGGGGCCTCCTGGCCTTGAAGACCCGTCTCAAGTTCTCCAGTTTAGCCTGCTCTCATCGCCAGAAACAAACACGCTTGACAAAAAAGTCATTCTCTCCCACCATGCAAAGTAACATCCAGAATTCCTTGCTCGTTAGTTCATTACAAGTCAGCTGAGCTGTAATGTCTAGAAAAATTAATTCGCACTTCTTTAAGACTAAGGAGACACTTTGAACTTGGGGGGCTGTAGGCAACACCTCCACAAGTCTTCCTCTTTTCAGCATCAGAAGGGGTGATGGTGGCCATGCTGTGTGTCTGAGCCTGGCCCTTCCAAGCCAGCCTGTCCCCTGCAGAGAAAATGTGAGGCTGGCAGAGCGTGACTCACCCTGTCGGACAGATGGGGTCATCTGCCTCCTGCCTCTGTCCAGGGGGTGGACATGGCCGTGGTGACAGCCTGTCACCAGGGATGGAGCTTGGGCATGATGATGACAATGACAATCATTCTTAGCCCTGGCTAAGTTCAGGCCCCTCAGCAGAATCAAGCCATGGCAAACCTTGACAGTGTATGAAAAAGCAGAGACATCACTTCCGTGTAGTCAAAGCTGTGGTTCTTCCAGTAGTCAAGTACAGATGTGAGACTTGACTATAAAGAAAGCTGAGCCCCGAAGAATTGATGCTTTTGAACTGTGGTGTTGGAGAAGGCTCTTGAGAGTCCCTTGGACTGCAATGAGATCAAACCAGTCAATCCTAAGAGAAACCAATCCTGAATGTTCATTGAAAGAACTGATGCTGAAGCTGAAGCTCCAGTACTTTGGCTACTTTCGCTGATTCTGGGAAAGATTAAGGATAGAAGGAGAAGGGGATGACAGGATGAGATGGTTCACCGACTCAATGGACATGAGTTTGAGCAAGCTCCAGGAGATAGTGAAAGACAAGGGAGCCTAGCGTGCTGCAGTCCATGGGATTGCAAAGAGTTGGACACAACTCTTAGCGACTGACCAACAACAACAGCAATCATCATACTGATGAATTGACGTGATTCTTTAGGCTTGTTACAAGCTCTTGTTTTCTAAATGTGAGGGTTCTTTAAGAGTTGCCAGACCTTTACCAACAATAGCAAAGCTCTGACGTAAGTATTGTAGGGGCTGAAGTATATCCCCAGAGCCAAGTGTTGGAGCCCTAAACTCCAGGACCTCAGAATTGCACGTGTTTGGATTTGAGTCTCTACAGATGGAATTAGGTTGAAATGAGGTCCTTATGGTGGACCTTAACCCAGTATCATGAATTTCCTCATCCAAAGGGGAAATGGAGACAGAGAAACACCTCAAAAGGGAAGAGACACAGGGAGAAGGCAACTATCACAAGCTGAGGACGGAGGCTGCAGAGGAACCAGCCTGGCACCACCTCATCCTTGACTTCCAGCCCCCAGATTGTGACACAAAGAATTGCCTTTGTGGGGCTTCCCAGGTGGCTTAGTGGTAAAGAACCTGCCTGCAGGCAGGAGATGCAGGTTCGATCCCTGGGTTGGGAAAGTCTCCTGGAGAAGGGAATGGCAACTTCCTCCAGTATTCTTGCCTGGGAAATTCCATGGACAGAGGTGCCTGGTGGGCTACAGTCCATGGGGTCACACAGAGTCAGACACGACTGAGCCCCTAACACTTTTCAAGCTGCAGTCTGTGGTGCAATGTTAAGGCAGCCTTAGCTAACTAATGCAAATCTCATTATCCTCCTCCTGAAGATGGGAAAACTGAGGCTGGGTGGATTGAGTAGCTTGGTCATGGTCCCCGGAGAGCAGGGGCTGCAGATGGGTGTGACCAAGGTCATCTGGTCCCAGCCTGTGTTCTCAGCCTGCAGGTTCCGGGGACAGGTGATGGGACCTTCTCCATGTAACCTCAGGGGCTGAGTTTTGTCAGGCTGCAGTGACTTCTCAAGTGGCCCTGGGCTCCCTGCCTTCCTCCCAAGATCTTGTCCCTGTTTGATTTTTTGAGCCAAATGTATTGCCCTTGAAGCATGGCCTGCAAAAAGCCTATTGCACAGCAACATTTATGAAAAACAAAAAACTGGAGTGACAAGCAGAAGCCTTGAGGCCATGAATTCTGTGCGCATTCCTGAACTTTTTTGTCTTTGCCGCATTTCTTTTTTTCTTCCCACATGACGTGACACACACTTTGCGAAGTATCTGGCAGGCCTAGAGAAAGGATCACTGATTTGTACCTCTTTCGACTTTGTTGCTGGTGCCACTGGATTTCCCACCATCCTTGTCTGTCGTCCTGGCCACAGAAGCTGCAGCTGGTTTGAGGTTCACGGTGACCCAGGAGTATCCGGGTGCCCCTGGGAGGGCTGTGCAGTGTTCTCTCAACTCCCCGATTTAAGTTTGTGAACTGGTCTGAATATTCCTCCAGTTTTCTGGTTTCCCAAGTTGGCCTCATTTCTTTGGTTCTGTGAGCCTGGGACTGGTGGGTGGTGGGGGTGGCCGGAAAGCAGGTCCCACTGATTGGCATCCGGTGCACATGGTGATCTTATCTTGTTCCATATAAATGCCAGGAAGATGGTGAATTTTGCAAAATTAAACCACCTCTGAGATGTAATGCTGAAGACTGGAAAACAAACAGAGATCTTGGGTGGGTCTGGCTAAGACAAGATACAGTGTCAGGGTTACTGAGAGTTTCCCTGACCCTTCTCTGGCAGACCCCAAGCCTTCGACTCCTCACTGCAGCCGTGCGGAGAGCTCATTGTAAGTTGTGACAGCCCTCCAGTCTCTGTCCCGGCACCTACGCTGACCTGGGGATGAGGAGTGAGTCTGGTCTTCTGATTAGATTCTGCCACTCTGTCGCCTTGGAGGTCACTTGTCCCTGAAAAAGGCTTGGACATTGGGATTCCCAAAGCTCTCCCTGTTCTTTTACTGTGTTTACAGTATGGACTCAGCTCTGCTGAACTGCAGCTTTGCTTTTGAATGAGGCCTAGCATGTTCTCTGTAGCTTAAGAAAGTGCAGAATGGTTCACATCCACCCAACACCAAACTCCCAGTCCCTCTCCTTCTCCCCTCCCCTCTGGCAACCACAAGTCTGTTGTCTGTTGTCTGTGAGTGTATTTCTGTTTTTGTAGACAGTTTCGTGTGTGTCATATTTTAGATTCCACATATGAGTGATGCAAGCTATGACATTTAGAGTGGATCAACAAGGAGGTCTAACTATATAGCACAGGGAACTATACACAGTAACCTGTGATAAACCGTAATAGAAAAGAATTTAAGCAAAGAATATATATACGTGTGTGTGTGTGTGTGTGTGTATAAGTGTATAACTGAGTCACATTGCTGTATGTAGCAGAGATTGGCACAACACTGTAAATCAGCTATGCCTATGTGCGTGCCTAGTCCCTTCCACCGTGTCTGACTCTTTGTCACACCATGGACTGTAGCCTGCCAGGCTCCTCTTTCCATGGAACTTTTCAGGCAAGAATATTGGAGTGGGTTGGCATTTCCTCCTCCAGGGGATCTTCCCCACCCAGGTATTTAACCTCTGTCTCTTACATCTCCTGATTGCAGGCAGATTCTTTACCCACTACTTTAATTTAAAAAATATATATATATATATATATATGTATGAAAAGAAAAAGTACAGAAAGTATATTTCTAGATTCCTCATTTGCTTCTTTTGAACTTAATGCGGTTTTCTTTCTGGTCTGTTCTTACTTGTTTGTGCCCAAGAGAGACTGCAGCCTGGTTCATGAGCCCTGGGCCCTGGAGGAGGAGTGTCATTTCTTTGTGTCCGGGCCCCTGGGGAGGAATGGCTCCTACCCCCAGCCCACAGCCTTATGCAATAACCGCAAATCAGGCTGGAGCCGCTGAACCCGCCCACTCTCCTGGAAGGCCCAGCACGGCACACCGCTGAGAGGATGCTAAAGTTACTGGTCTGCCTCCCTCGCCCCGCCTCCCCCTCCTCTTCATCCCAAGGACGGGTTTGGGCTGAGCTTGCTCGTGGGCACGTCAGCTCTGCAGCAAGACTGGGTGGCAGTCTTCAGTGCTGCCATGTTTCTTTCTTCACTTGTCAAACTCTGGGAGACGGCTTCCCCCAGCCTACAGAAGTGGTGTTATGTAACTTCTGGCATTCACCCCACCCCTCACCTTCTTCAGCTGCACATCTCCTATGTGTGTAGCTGACTTTTCCCTTTCAGACAAGCTCCTATGTGTGTAGCTGACTTTTCCCTTTCAGACAAGCTCCTATGTGTGTAGCTGACTTTTCCCTTTCAGACAAGCTCCTATGTGTGTAGCTGATTTTTTCCTTTTAGACAAGCTCCTATGTGTGTAGCTGACTTTTCTCTTTTAGACAAGTTCCAAGTGGGTCGGGCTGAGTGGACACAGCCCCAAGTGGTTTCTTCTGTGGGCTGATTGCTCTTTTTTGGGACGGGAACATGGGATCAGGCTCCTTGGCAACACTTTGCTGCTCTGTGCCCCCTCCTGCCACTTGCTGGCCTTTCTAGCTTACCCACCATCTTACCGTGTTGCTGTGCCCTTGGTTGAAAAGGCAGCCAGCTGTGTCTCTGGGCGTGTCCGACCCTCCTGGGGGTGCTGTCCACATCTCCCCAGGTTGAAGGGGTCCCATCCCTGGGCTGTGTCCAGACCCAGACTCCCAGAGGAAGACCTCTCGCAGATGCTTGTGGCTAGCAGAGCAGATGATAGGGCAGAAAAGAGATGGCAGGGTCAGTTCTCCAACCGCCCTTGGCTAGAGTGATGTGCCAACTGAACCAGTCCGGATAGAACAATCATAATAATAGCATCTGTCTTTTTTTTTTTTTTTTGAGGGCTATCAGTTCAGTTCAGTTCAGTTGCTCAGTCGTGTCCAACTCTTTGTGACCCCATGAATTGCAGCACGCCAGGCCTCCCTGTCCATCGCTTACTCCCAGAGTTTACCCAGACTCATTTCCATCCAGTCGGTGATGCCATCCAGCCATCTCATCCTCTGTCGTCCCCTTCTCCTCCTGCCCCCAATCCCTCCCAGCATCAGGGTCTTTTCCAGTGAGTCAACTCTTCTCATGAGGTGGCCAAAGTATTGGTGTTGAGGGCTATACTTATTAAATCTGCTTATTTTTAATTGGAGGATAGCTGCTTTACAGTATTGTGCTGGTTTCTGCCATACATCAGCATGAAGCAGCGTATGCTGAATAGCCAGCGACCGCAGACACCATCGCTGGCAGTGCTTATAGGACTCTAGAGTTTATAGGTTGGAAGAGTGGGATTCTGGAGCTAGCGTACCTTGGTTTGGAACTAGGCTCTGACACTTAATGTTGAACCGGTTGTGGAGCTTCAGTGCCTCAGTTTCCTTTTCTGTAAAATGGGAAGAAACGTGCATGCCCTTCACGGTGGTGGAAGTGCCGAGTGAAGCAGTGTGCATATTATGTAGCCTGAGATCGTGCCCTGGGAACTGTGAGCTGATGATGTTCAGCTTCACTGATTTGCCGCCATCCCGTGGGTGGGGGGCTGAACTGGGATCCGAACCTGATGGCCTCGAGTCCTGGACATGGTCTGCTTTCCAGGAGAGGCTGCGGTCTGGCACACGAGGTCCCCATGGTGCCTGGGCCCCTTGATAAAGAGACTTGGGACCTTTTCTCAGACGTGCCGCCAGCTGTGCAACCACAGACTGCCAGGTCTTCGAGCTGCGCTTCCTTAGCTCATCACACGTGTATGGGACCCAGCACAGCCAAAAATAAGTAAATAAATAAAATGATGAAAAACGGCATGTTAATAAAAGAAGGAGGGGTTATAGGCATAATTGTGGCTGATCAGCGTTGTATGACAGAGACCAACCAACATTGTAAAGATGAAAAAAGCAAAGTAAAACAATGACCGCTTTGTTATAGTCTTCAACCATGTTTAAAGAAGGCTGGAGGTCAGAAACGGGGGAGGTGGGGACAGGCTGCTCCCATAGGTGCCTGCACCAGGGCCAGGATGCGATCCTTGGTCCCCCTGATGCCCGGCCCGCCCATGGGTGAGGAGCTGCTTCTGTCTGATTTGGGGATGTAGCCATAGAGTCTAGCCTTTGCTATGGAGACACTTGAAACAAAACTCAGAGCAGGAGCCGTCTGATCCCCTGTGGGGAACATCTTCAGGCATCTGGTCTACACCTTTGCTGGGCTTTTGTAGCATGTCATTTGTTAGTGGAAGGGAGGATGTAGGACTTAGCTGTGTGAGAACCCTGGATTCCACAGCTTCCAGGCCACTGTCGTGCTTGTGTGTTGAGGGCAGCCTGGAGTCTGCTCATTTATCAGCTCCATCTCATTGACACTCTGTGGGATGGCCTGGTGCAGTTCACTCACCCCTGTTCACCAGGAGTGTCTTAACTGAACACACAGGGTTTGTAAGAAGCAAGAACGGCGGGAGTATGGGCCTTCATGCCGCT
The DNA here is from genome assembly GCA_006408695.1 of Aepyceros melampus. NCBI lineage: Eukaryota > Metazoa > Chordata > Mammalia > Artiodactyla > Bovidae > Aepyceros > Aepyceros melampus. The sequence continues at coordinate 116,791 of SJXQ01010992.1, read as the reverse complement.
GAGGTTATTGCTGCCTCAGGACAACCTGAGCTACACCCAGCCCAGTTTTGTCCAGAGAATAAGGAAGTGGACCCTTATAGTTAGAGAGCAGGATTGAGTCCGCCCCTGCCTCCATCACTCAGCCTCCTGGACCCCAGCCATCCTGCAAAGGAGGGGCAGTGTTTCCTGGAGCTGTTGTCTGATTAAGTGGCTCATGAATGTGTACACCCGGAAGTTCTCAGTCAATGTCAGCTGTTACTGGTATTTCTTAATCTTTGTTTGGGGCTTCCCAGGTGACACAATGGTAAAGAATCTACCTGCCAATGCAGGAGACACACATTTGATCCCTGGGTCTGGGAGATCCCCTGGAGGAGGAAATGGCAACCCACTCCAGGATTCTTGCTTGGGAAATCCCACGGACAGAGGAGCCTGGTGGGCTACAGTCCCAAAGAGTCCGAAACGACTAAACAGGCACATGCACAATCTTTGTTTGAATTGATGTTGCTTTGTTTTCTTTGTGGGAAAAATAAGACCCTTCCCCAGAGGCTGACACTGTGAACACTATGAAAGTCCTGCTCCTCTGTGAGCTGACAGGTCTCTGTCTAAAACCTTAGCTCTGACAGGCAGAGGATCAGAGAATGTTGACAATAAGTGGCAGATTTTAAATTTGGAGTAGAGCAGATATACACTGACATTTTGAGAACTCTGAGCTAGCTCAGAGAAAAAAAACACTCTTAAAACCGTTAGAAACATTTCTCTTATATAATTTTAAAATGCATCCCCTGACCTTGACATCCCCAGTCAATGTGTAGAATGAACAGGCTTTATCCTTTGATTGAATTAACACCGAGCAAGAGATCCTCTGTTTATGCTAAATGACTATGATAGTTCAGTCTGTTTTGTTAAAGTCTCTGTAAGCTTATCCATGTGGTTCACAGTCAGTTTTATCTAAAGGTAATAATTGAGGAGTCCTGTTTGCCAGCTGGGCCTTTTCAGTCTCTCCACCCTCCGCCCAGTCCACTCTGTTCAGTAACTGTTTTAATTAGGATTTGGGTATTCCTAAGGTGTTCTTTTTTTTTTTCTAATTGAAGTATAGTTGAGTTACAATGTTATGTTAGTTTCAGTTTTATAGCAAAGTGATTCAGTTACACATACACACACACACACATTCTTTATCAGATTCTTTTCACATTATAGGTTATTATAAGAAGTTGAGTGTAGTTTCGAGCACTATACAATAGTTCCTTGTTGTTATCTATTAATATTTTATGTATAGTAGTGTATATGTGTTAATCCTAAACTCCTAGTTTTCCCTTTTTCCCCTTTGATAACCATAAGTTCTTTTTCTATGTCTGTGAGTCTATATGTTTTGTAAGTAAGTTCATTTGTATACTTTTTTACATTATACATTTGTATAATGTTTTGTAAGTAAGTTCATTTGTATAATTTTTTTAATGCACATAGAATCTATGTCTTGTAAGAGCTGGCCTTCTCAATCTGGCTTAACTTCACTTATTGTGGCAGAATTTAGGTCTATTCATGCAGCTGCAAATGGCATTACTTCATTGTTTATGGCTGAGCAATATTCCGTTGTATACTTATAAGGGGTCTTCTTTATCCAGTCATCTGCTGATGGACATTTAAGTTGCTTCCATGTCTTGGCTAATATTGAAGAGTGCTGTGGAGAACACTGGGGTGCTTGTATCTTTTCAAATTATAATTTTTTCTCTGTATTTACCCAGGAGTGGGATATGGTAGCTCTATTTTAATTTTTTTAAGGAAACTTTATACTGTTCTCCATGGTGGCTACACCTGTACATCTAGTGTTTCTTTTGCAAATATAAACAAGTGCAAATATACACAAAATTCAGCATATAATATACATGTTCTACACTTCGCATTTTTAATTTCCTACATCGTGCAGATCTTCCCTTTTTAACTTGTAGGAGGTTTCTCCTCCTTTCTGCCATCACCTAGTACTGCATTCCAGGGTTGTTTTCCTTGGTTTATTTAACCTGTCTCCTATTTGGATTGTTTTCCATCTTTCGGTATTTCAAACAACACCACAGTGACAAACTTCATACTCTGGTCACATGACCTAGAAGTAGGATTTCTGGATCAATGGGCAAATATAGATAAAGTGTTGGTAAATTTTAAAAACAAAACAAAACAGAGAACCTTTTGATGTGTTGTATCATTTTGAACTCCAGTGGGTCAGGAGAGCAGCTATTGACCTACAGCCTCGTGGATGTTTTGCAAAACGTTTCAATGTTGCTGGGTAGAAAATCGAGAAATGGCACCTTATATTGTGAATTTGCCTGTCTTGTTAGGACTGTGTCCCTCTGGAGGATACTTGTCTTTCTTCCCTGTGAACTGTCTCTTGTTCTTTGATCATTTTCTATTACTGTTGTTTCATCTGTCAGTTTCTAAAACTCTGTATAAAGGAGATTAACTGTTTGGGATAAGTTTTGCAACTGTTCACTGAAACTATTTATTTTGACTTGCCTTGGGTTTGTAGAAGTTTTTGAGGTCATATAATTATATGTATGGCTTTCTGGGTGGCTCAACACTTAAGAATCTACCTGCCAATGCAGCAGAAACGGATTTGATCCCTGGGTCAGGAAGATCCCCTGGAGGAGGAAATGGCAGCCCACTCCAGTATGCTTGCCTGGAGAATCTCACGGACAGAGGAGCCTGGAGGGCTACAGACCATGGGGTCATAAGGGTTTCCTCAGAGTCTCATTGGTAAAGAATCCACCTGCAGTGCAGGAACCGCAGGAGATGTGGGATCAATCCCTGTGTCTGGAAGATCCCCCGGAGGAGGGCGTGCATGGCCACCCACTCCAGTATTCTTGCCTGGAGAATCCCATGGACAGAGAAACCTGGCGGGCTATGGTCCATGGGGTCACAGAATGTCAGACACGCCTGAGTGACTAACGCTTCACACTTCACTTCATCTTCGCTTTGGGGGCTCAGTGGTAAAGAATCAGTCAGCCAGTGCACAAGACGCAGGAGATAATGGGTTTGATCCTTGCATCAGGAAGATGCCCTGGAGAAGGAAATGGCAGCCCACTCCAGTATTCTTGCCTGGAGAATCCCATGGACAGAGCAGCCTGGTGGGACTATTTCAGGAAGAGCAGAATGTCTCCCCATTGTGATGAAGCAATGACTCCACGTGTGTGTGTGTCCTTTCTTTGTCTCTAGAGGCTAACACAGCATATGATTTTTATACTCCTTTTCCACTCACCAAAATTACATTAAGGCATTGGTTAAGACTGCAGAATATCATCCTGTGCTCATAGTCTTCCACTCTTCTGCTTTTTCTGGTTTGATATTTCTTTTTAAAAATTACATGTATGGTCTGAAAGCCTTTTATGTATTATGGGAAAGGCTATGACAAATATTTTCATGCCCATAGTTTTTTTCATGCTTTATGGATGGATTCCCAGAAATGGGATTACTTGATCAAAGGAGTTGAATGTTTTTAAGGTCCTTGATAAATATTGCCTGCTGCCTCTCAATAGCATACTATCATTGTGTATTACCATTAGCCATGTGTGTTTTGCTGTTGGCTCCATGACTATAGAGTTTGGGCTTCCCAGGTGGCTCAGTGGTAAAGAATACACCTGCCAATGTAGGAGACATGGGTTCGATCCCCGGGTTGGGAAGATCCTCTGGAGAAGGAAATGGCAACCCACTCCAGTATTCCAACTTGGGGAATCCCATGGACAGAGGAGCCTGGTGGGCTACAGTCCATGAGGTCTCAAAAGAGTCAGACACGAATGAGCAACTCAACAACAACCATGACTGTGATCAGATTATTATAGTTAAAACCAATGCAGCTGATTTCATAGGTGGAAAATCCACCGTTATCATTCTCCATGTGAGTAACTCAAGCTGCAGAGAGCTTAGCAGGTGTGTCAGGGTCGCAGAGCTGGCTATAGCCAGTGTCCTGGTCCCCAGGAAGAAAGAGAAGGCTGGCACGTTTCTACATGAATTCACACCAAAGCACAGGTGACTGGAATTGGTTCTTTGGACAGTTTTCACATACATTGAGTTGGGCCAAAATGAGAAATTTTATTTCCCAGAAGAGAAAATCACACCTAATTGCTAATTGAGTAGTTACTGAGACATCCACTCAGTAAATATTTCCTTTCCACATACAGCCTGTAATACCAGGTAGTGATACGATGTGGACATAGCATCCTTCCTGTCCTGGTGACATCTCTGATAGAGCAGTGATCCTTCCCACATGTCCCCCCACCAGGGCCCCTCCTCCCTGGCTTTGAGTTCATCAGGTAGATTGGGCTTACCTATTTTATGGAGTACCTCCTCTGTGCCAGGGCCGTGGGACCTGAGAGAGAGCAAAGCCAGTGAAAGTCAGTTTCCTCGAGGAATGTGTCTTCCCGACAGGGCGACAGAATAAACGAGATAAGCAAATTACGCTGCAGACACTGATGGGCGCTGCCAGGAAGAGAAGCTGGAAGCGTGTGCGTGCAGGTGCGCTCGAGGGGCTCGTATGTCTCCTGCACCGCTGGGGGGTGGTCAGGAGTTTACCAGCAGGAGAGCGAGACCTGATGAAGCAGCGTCTTGCAGACACAAGGTTGCTGCGGAGCCCAGAGAAACAGCTCCCACCCCCCAAGCCCCTCATCCCTCAGCATCTCTGGATAAGTGGCGAGCAGACCCAAAAAGGAGACCTGGGCGCCTGCGGTTGAGGGTGTCAGTGGTCTTCCACGGCCCGGGGGCACCTGGATCTGCTCATTCCTGGATTGTCAGGAAGCTGGCAGACTGGCCCTGGATCCCAGGCCCTGGTGTCCTGTGATAACCTAAGAAAGAGGAAAACATTGGCTGGACCTGGTGGGTCTTGTTATTGCTGGTGCTGTAGTTCTATACTAACAATTCTCAAGTGGCCAGAGTTTTACATCTTTGAGAGAACGTAGTCCCTTTAGACCCATTATCATGTCATCAACTTGGTCCTTCCCTGAAACAGACTCCTCCATGTCTGTTCTCCGTGAAGGAAGGCTCCACGCACAGGGACACTGGGAGCTGGTCCTGGGAGTCCAAGTCAAGCTTCCACCGAGGGCTGGAAATAAGTACACTGTTTAGACTTGCTCTATTATGGGTATTCCCAGCAGGAATGCTCCCCACCTTGGAAGCTGGTGTTTTCTTGGGAATAATTGGAAGTTTGCATCTCTGTTTCCCTGCAGGGGAGGTTGCATCAGTTTATTTGATTACCTCCTATTCCCTCACGGGTGGGCTTCCAACAAAGCTGCGTGTTCAGGAGACAGTGAGCCAGGTCTGCAGGCGGAGCCCTGGTCCTGTTGGTCTGGGGCCTTCTCCTGCGTGAGTCTTCTGTAAATGAACACTCCTGTGTCTGCACCTGCGGGGGATCTTTGTTGCCATGTCAGAACTAATATTGAGTAAGTTTTGTGGCTTTTCTATCTAACAGAGCCCCCAGTGGTGTCTCGCTATGGGATCGAGAGAAGGGATGGGCAAACTGTTGGAACAAGGGGACGAGACGGGGTTTGTGGCATTGCCTTGATCCCGTCTCTCTGCTGTGACTTGGGTTTCTCTCTCTTCATCAAGTAAGCCCATCGGCGCTTCGGGTCTCCTTATAGCCAGAGTCAGAAAAGTGAGACCACAGCAGTTGTGGTGTGCTCTGAGTCCCTGCTGGAATGTGAGCTCTAGACTGGTGGGCGAGGGCTGAGAAGGCAGCTTGACATGGGGGAGTGAGAGGGGCCTCAGGGCTGGGTGGGATGGAGCACGACCCTTCCTGACCTCTTAATCTTGGCCACACCCCTGGACCCCGGGTTTTCGGTCTTGTCCAAGTCCAAGGACATACCGACGACCCAGCCTTCCTCACAGAGATGTTGGGAGACCAGGAGGATGATAGATTTCCCCCCCCCCCAATTATTAGAAAGTACAGTGTCACGGCACTGAGCCTGGGGAGGACAGAGAAGGGTGTGAGATTATGACTCATTGTCTCATCAAGGAAGTTGAGCTCTGGATTGATTTTGGCGTCTTGGCCAACTCGATAGACTATCCTCCCCTCGTGGGGGCCGGACACCTCATCTTGTAACCGGAGGGCTCTCATTGATGAAAATATGTTTTTAGGTAAAAAATATGACATTTTTAACATTCTTAGGTTAAAACATCAGTGGCTTCCCTCCCGCCCCCAGATGGTGGCTGGCCTCTTTTGTCATAAGAAGGTGGAAGAGCCAGGTTAGCAATTGGCTGTTTAAAAACCACTTTATTTTTGTTTTGTTTATTCATTTTTGGCTGCATTGGTCTTCGTTGCTGCACGCACATACTGTCTCCAGTTGCGGCAAGTGGAGACACACTTTATTGTCGTCACGGGCTTTTTCTCATTGTGGAGGCTTCTCTTGTTGAGGACCGCAGGGCTCTAGACTGCAGGCTTCAGTAGTTGCGATGCACGGGCTTAGTTGCCGACAGCATATGGGATCTTCCTGGACCCGGGAGCAAACCTGTGTCCCCTGCATTGGCAACTGGACTCTTAACCACTGGACCACCAGGGAAGCCCCTGGCATTTGGCGTTTCTGTGCAGCAGACAGAAGCAGATGGGTTTCTACAGGCTCTTGGGAGTGCCCACCAGCCCATCAACCGTCCAAGCCATGGGCGTATGAGAGCCTTCAGTGGACCCGAGGGCAGTGTGGATGTTGGTGCAGGAAGAGAACCTGGCTCAGGAAGTCAGGAGACTGGGTGTGAAGCCTGGATTTACCATTTGAGACTTTGGGCAAATGGTCTTACCCTTCTTGAGCCTCTTCTCTTCATCTGTTACGTGAAGATAATTGAGCTGACTTCCTGTCTCTGATATGTTGGTTACCAGCTACATAATCGGAGAAGGCAATGGCAACCCAGTCCTCTTGCCTGGAGAATCCCCTGGACGGAGGAGCCTGGTAGGCTGCAGTCCATGGGGTCACTAAGAGTCAGGCTTGACTGAGCAACTTTACTTTCACTTTTCACTTTCATGCATTGGAGAAGGAAATAGCAACCCACTCCAGTGTTCTTGCCTGGAGAATCCCAGGGACAGAGGAGCCTAGTGGGCTGGCATCTCTGGGGTTGCACAGAGTCGAACATGGCTGAAGTGACTTAGCAGCAGCAGCAGCAGCAGCAGCAGCAGCTACACAATAGAAAGCAGTTTGAACAGGTATTCAGAAACATCACAGCTAATCACAAGGTTATCTGGAGATGCTAGTCAGCCTTGTTTGATTAGAAAATAGGTCTGTCCTCTTCACCCCAATGAAATAGATAATGCCCCACTGAAGCTAGTATTTGTGTGTGTGTGTGTGTGTGTGTGTGTGTGTGTGTGTGTTTTCCTACCTAGTTAATTTGGCAGTGAAGGAAAGAACAAAATGCAGCCATTATTTCTTTGGGTAGGTATTTTAAACTCTAGCTTGATAGTACCCACTGTTCTCATGCAACTTATGTTCTAGGGGGAAGGAAATGATAAATAAATGAAGAAGTGTTTGTAGACAATTCCTGGGGTAACATCAAGAGGGGCAGGGTACCAGAGGGGATGGGATGCAGGCGGTTTTATGTTGGTGATCGGATGACTGAAAGATGGTGAATGATGTGTTGATCTATAGGTCATGGGTTTTGGAAAACAAAGATTTGTGATATTAGTGTCATAATTGTCATACAGATGAACTGACATGGGATTCTTTAGGCTTTAGGATTCTTTAGGCTCGATTACAAGTTCTTGTTTTCTAAACACAGGGGTCCTTTAAGAGTTCCCAGACCTTTAATAGCTCCCAGTGATGAAAAAGATGCTTTTAGGTGCAAAAAATGACACTTTCAACATTCTTAGGTTGAAACATCAGTTTTACATTACTCAATTATTACACTGAGAGTATAGCTGAGCCCACATGGAACAGAATAACATGGATTCTGCCTGTCTTGGGCACAGCAGGTTATAATTTACTCGTGATTAAGAGTGAACCCTGAGTATACCCAAAGGTATCAGTGAGAGTGTGGAGACAGCCTAGGGAGGATACGTGTATCAGCGTGTTACAGTGTCCCCTGCAGTGAGGACCGCTCCAGCTCTTCCCGTGGGAGGTGTGTGTCTCTCCCATGTCTCTGCTGCTAGATGTCAGAGGTCACTTCTTCCAGATCTAAGGACACAGAGGCTCAGACCGGGAGCGGATTGTACTTGTGTGTGTCTGGTCCTCGTGTGAGCCACTTTCTGGGCATGCTCCTAACAGGAGAAGCGAATTTAAAGCTTCCTGTTTACTTTCCCACACGACGTCTCCTGGACGCTGAGGGTGTGTTGCTGGGCCCCCTCACTTGCACCTGCTACTGTCCTTCTAGAAGAAATCCTTAGAAGCCTGTGGGTGTCCATGAGCTGGAGCACCAAGGACGGGGCACTCAGAGCTGACTTGTCCAGAAGCACCCAGCCTCTGGCCATTATATGTTGCTGTCACGTGTGAAGGCAGAGACAGGGCCCACACCTCTAGTTCTGTCTCTTCCTGTCTTTGAATCTCAGGAGGTTTTGGAGGGCTGCTCGTGGTTACGCATGCTTGAAGCGACATTTCCAGAATGTGGTTGTTGGGCCCTGGCCTTGGTCCTGACCTTGAACCCGCTCTCCTGGATGATACTCTCAGAGATTTCCTGTTTCTGAGCCTCACCCAGGAGTCCTTGCTGGCATGTCACCAGTCATCCTGGTTTTGTCTTTGGAGAACCTGGAAGATATTTGTCCTCACCGTCATCAACTCTTACCACCTGTGTGGAGTTTATTGTATCCACTTACTTCTGTGTTTTTAGAAATACTCCCTTCTCTCATCTGGTCTTAAAAAGCAAAGACCTTAAAAAGAAAATAAACCTGCTGGAAGAAACTTAGATCTTGGAGTGGTGCAGTAAGAAATCTGCTCTATGTATTTGGAAGTCCCAGATTTTGCTTAATTTTCTGACTAAAATATGTCAGGGAAGCTAAAACCATCCGCAACTCAATACTGATAAAAGGGTGACTCCGCTTGCCTTTAAACAGATTCCCTGTCATTTTATACCTTTTGCGTGTGTGCTGTGCTAAGTCGCTTCAGTTGTGTCCAACTCTTTGCAACCCCATGGAGTGTAGCCCGCCAGGTTCCGCTGTCCATGGGATTCTTCAAGCAGGAATACTAGAGTGGGTAGCCATGCCCTCCTTCGGGGGATCTTCCCGACCCAGGGATGGAACCCATGTCTCTTACGTCTCCTGCATCGACAGGTGGGTTCTTCACCACTAGCACCACCTTATTGGATCCTTTTCCCTTCACGATGAGATCCTCAAAGGCAGGTGCTTGCCCAGAGAAGAGGCTCCGGTGATTTTCCAAAGCGCTGTGTGGGTAGTGCCTCTGACTCTTGTAATCCGGAGTCTAGAGCAGTGTTTAGATCCTTAGGGAAACCTGATGCCAGCTGGCTCACTGCTGCTCCTAGTAGGTGGAGGGATTCGAGTGTAAACATAGGCGTGGCCATGGGAAGGACTGGAGGTGGAATTTCAGGGAGTTCTTAGAAAGGGAGGGCGGAGAGTGTTTAGATGGTTTCATGGACAGACAGGGCTCCCAGCCGCAGGCGTGCCTGAGCTCCCAGGTGGATCTGTGGCTTCAGGGCTGATCCTTCAAGAGATTATTTTATCCTCTAGCTCGCTCTCTGAGATGTATCCTCACTGCCCTGAAGCCCCTCTCTGCTGCTCTAGACACGGAAGCCAGGCTTCTCACTGAGAGCTGGGTGACACCTTCCTGGAAAGGTGGAGAAGGGAGGATTAAAAGCTTGGGGAATCCTGGGGCCAGGTCCCAGCCAGAGCTCAGATGAGGATCGCTGGCCCGGGAAGGTCCAGAACAGGTCCTGGGAGGGTGGGGGAGGCGGTGTACAGTGGGCAGTGGGCAGCAGTGCTGACACCAGAACCCTGGCTCCTAGAATCTTCACAGAAACCTGTGTCCATGCCCCCGCACAGTCCCTACTCCGTGATGTCCTGCTCTGTTAACCCAAAGGACTGACAAACTCCACACCCAGGACTTTCCCAGGCTTGTTGTCATAGCAACAAGAACTCCACTTGGTCGCCTGCAAGGAAACAGCCCTGAGTCTATCCTGCTCCCATCTGAACTGGCCAGAGCTGCTTCCCGACCACCTGCCATCTCCCGGGACTGACTAAAGGGGCCAGAGGACGCAGGTGACACGCCTGTGCCCTGAAGACTGCCCTGTGGTTGGCAGAGGGTGACTGGGATGGGTGAGAGCAGGGGCTGGCCCAGGCTGGTCAATACATGTATTGACATGTGCTGTTGCTCTTGTCTGTGTGTCCTTGTCTGAAAACCAGGAGCGGAGACAAGGGGTCACTGTGTCCCTGATAGAATGCGGTGACGGTGCACTCGGGGTAGTATATGACCACATAGAAGGTTCTGGGTAGGGTGGGGCGGGGTGGGGTGGCCACTCCACCTCTGAGCAGGCCCCTAAGCAGCGGGAGTAAGGAAATCATCCCTAAAAGGACACATGATGCTGACCCCCATCAGCCTTGAAGCATGGTGACTTTGTGGCTGGCTTTTGAAGCATTGCTTGCTGCTGGCCGGAGTGTGCCGTCTGCAGTGGGAGTGATCGTTTCTTTGGGTGTCCCGCTGCACCCCGTTCCGGGATGGAGGTCAGAAGGGCAGGGTGTCTGTGGGAAGCAGACTGTGAGCAGGAAGCCGCGGGGACCCTTTGAGCTCTCCTGCAGAGTGTTTGTCCGACTTAGAAGGGAAAGAGTGCGCTCCGGGCCACTTAGTTCTGAAGACGAGCCGCCGATGAGAGAGATACAGCTCCCAGCAGCAAGTCCACAGGCCTGCGCAGGCCTGGAGGGGGGTGTTCAGGCCCAAGCCTGGCCGGTGTTGGAAACGTCCCTGAGGCCTTCTTCAGCCGGCTTTCTGTTGTGTCCGTGAGGGGCTCTCTCTCTGTCACAGCCCCGGCGGCAGCAGGAAGGTGCGCTCTGTTGGCTTCAGACCAGCTCAGACTTTTTCTGGCAGGAGAAGTGCAGACTCAGGGCCCTGAGATAGGGCTGGAGGAGGGGCGGGCTGCTCTGTGGAAGGAAGCGGCTCCTTCAAGGCTCCCTTCCGCTCACCCCCGAGCCTCTACCCTTCCCCTGCCCACCCCCACTCCACGCCGTGAACTTCAGTGCCCAGTAATAGATGCTTCACGAAGGGACTCCTCTCCCCATCACCTGTGCAGGGACCTTTGAAAGGGACAGAGCTCCCATTTCTGGGTCGGCTTTATAAACCCACTTTGGTCACTTTTATTAACTGATTAAGTAATACAGATATTTTAAAAACATAGTTCAGTTCAGTTGCTCAGTCCTGTCTGACTCTTTGCGACCCATGGACTGCAGCACGCCAGGCTTCCCTGTCCATCACCAATTCCCAGAGGTTACTCAAACTTATCTCCATTGCGTCAGTGAGGCCATCCAGTCATCTCATTCTCTGTTGTCCCCTTCTTCTGCCTTCAATCTTTCCCAGATCGGGGTCTTTTCCAGTGAGTCAGCTCTTCGCATTAGGTGGCCAAAGTATTGGAGTTTCAGCTTCAGCATCAGTCCTTCCAATGAATATTCAGGATCGATTTCCTTTAGGATGGACTGGTTGGATCTCTTTGCAGTCCCAGGGACTCTCAAGAGTCTTCTCCAACCTTACCTTCCTCAAACACAGGGTCTTGCAGGGACATGGGTGATAGAGCAGCCTGGCAAGGGAGTGGCCCTGCCGAGGGAGGCTTCAGGACAGGATCAGGGCAGCGAATGAAGTGGGAGGGGCTCTGCTTCCCGGGGAATGACTGGCTCCCTTCAGCCATCCACGCTTTAGCACAAAGAAGCTTCTGAGCCACTGTTAACAGAGGTGAATTCATAGCGCTTGTAAAATGATCAGAATCTCTCAGAGGCAGGAGGGCGCTAGACAGAAGATCCCAGGGTAGAGGAAGGCAAGTGTCCTTACCCTGAGTGCAGTGTGGGACCCGTGGCCACGGAATGTCCCCTCAGCACCGCGCAGCCTGGACAGCCTTCCCTGCACAGGACAGTCTGCGGCTGTTTCTTCAATGACTCTAAGACCTCGTTCTGTGCACTTGGACAGGCCAGCACGCTCCCTGCTCCGGGGGCCCCTTGTCTTTTGTCTGAATACTGGGGATCCTGTGACAGTGAAATGATTTAAAAGTTGTTTTTATTTTCTTTTTAACCTTGATGCTGTGTAGTTGTGCTTATGTGGTTGATGACGTGTGGACAAAACAAAACATGGTTTTTTTTTTCGGTCCAGTGGAGATAGCCTGTAGTACAGCTTCTTGGAGTGTTACTGCGTTCATTAGCACCTCAAGACCCACATGGTGTTAGACAGTTAAAAATATACACACTAATCTGCCCAATTGTAGTTAATCCCATGGCCTCTGATTTTTAGTATCACAATTAATAGTACTGTTTGAGGTAGAATCTTAAAAGAAAAAGATACAAATGAATTTATTTACAAAACAGAAATAGGCTCACAGACATAGAAAACAAAATTGGTTACCAAAGAGGAAATGGGGTGGAGAAGGATAATTTAGGAGTTTGGGATTAACATACACACACATGTCATAATAGATAACCAGCAAGGAGCCTACTGCATAGCACAGGTTACTAGACTCAATGTCTTATAATAACCTGTAATGGAAAAGAATTTGAAAAAAGAATATATATCCATATATATGAATCACTTTGCTGCAGACGCAAAACCTACGCAACATTGTAGATCAACTGTATTCCAAAAAAAAAAAAAAATCACTGCTGGGGGAAAATACAGTCTTAAAACAGATTAAAATTTTAGACCCTTAAAATATTCCCAATTGACTCTGCATTTATTAATAATAGGGTTGTTGTGTCTGACTCTTGCAACCCCATGGACTGTAGCCCTCCAGTCTCTTCTGTGCATGGATTTCCCAGGCAAGAATTTTACTGGGCTGGGTTGCCATTTCCTCCCCCAGGGGATGGTCTTCCTGACCCAGGGATCGAACCTACATCTCTCTCATCTCTGGCATTGGCAGGCAGATTCTTTACCAACTGCACCACCAGGGAAACCCTTTAATAGGCTTCAGTCGCTTCAGTTCAGTCGCTCAGTCGTGTCCGACTCTTTGCGACCCCATGAATTGCAGCACGCCAGGCCTCCGTGCCCATCACCAACTCCCGGAGTTCACTCAGACTCAGGCCCATCGAGTCGTTGATGCCATCCAGCCATCTCATCCTCAGTCGTCCCCTTCTCCTCCTGCCCCCAATCCCTCCCAGCATCAGAGTCTTTTCCAGTGAGTCAACAACTCTTTGCATGAGGTGGCCAAAGTACTGGAGCTTCAGGTTTAGCATCATTCCTTCCAAAGAAATCCCAGGGCTGATCTCCTTCAGGATGGACTGGTTGGATCTCCTTGCAGTCCAAGGGACTCTCAAGAGTCTTCTCCAACACCACAGTTCAAAAGCATCAATTCTTCGGTGCTCAGCCTTCTTCGCAGTCCAACCCTCACATCCATACATGACCACAGGAAAAACCATAGCCTTGATAGACGGACCTTAGTCGGCAAAGTAATGTCTCTGCTTTTGAATATGCTATCTACATTGATCATAACTTTTCTTCCAAGGAGTAAGCCTCTTTTAATAGGCTTATTTGGGTTTAAATAAAAACAAAATTTTAAAATTAATGTTTTATCTTAGGGCAAGTCAGATGAACAGATTTGGTTTTTAAATTTAGATTTAGATGAACATATTTGACTTTTTAGGTTTATAAAACTGATGCAAATCTCTAGGGACTTACCATACAGAAGAGTTTTAGGTTCACAGCAAAATCGAGATAAAAATACAGAGTTCCTGCATAGCCGTCGCCCTCCACTCCTCCCCCAGCACACAGCCTCCACCAGCGCTGACTTCCGGGCCCCACCAGAGGCACGTGTGTTACACCTGCGAACTGACAGATCATCTCTGGGGCTTGCAGAGGGGGCTGCCTCCTCCCTGACCCTCACTTGCTTCCCCAGAGAGAGTGATGGCAAAGAATAAAGGAAGGTCCGTACATAGAGTCTAACCTAGTGCCTGGCAGACACAGATTGCCCAGTGCCACGGTTTTCAGAGTTGTTTGTGTGTTGAGCTGCTACCGCCATGGACTCCTGGCTGGGAGGTGCCTGAGGCGATGCGATCCTGTGGAATTGTAGACCAGTGCTTCTCAGATTCACTGCGATGGGAACTCCCTGGAAGACTCAGGTTGCTATGTCTTCTCCTGCTCCCTCTGCCGGGGAAGAACATGGACACACCTCAGTCAGCTTTAGGGCAGCAGGGCTTGTTGGAGGGGTTCCTGAGAGTAAAGGGTGGTGGGTATGACTGGCTGGCACCTGGTTTGGTTTCCCTTTCACTGCTGTGCTTTGAAGGGGTGACGGAAGGTAAAGAGGGATGTGCAGGATCCTTAGCCCCAAAGCCCGAGGCTGGGATGTGTGTTAATCGCTCAGTCATGTCAGACTCTTTGGGACCCCTTGGACTGTAGCCTGCCAGGCTCCTCTGTCCATGGCATTCTCCAGGCAAGAATACTGCAATGGGTGCTGTTTCCTCCTCCAGGGGATCTTCCCAACCCAGGGATCGAACCCCAGTCTCTTTCATCTCCTGCATTGGCAGGTGGATTCTTAACCGCTGAGTCACCTGGAATGCCCCAGGGCTAGGATGGTTCTGGTCAACTAACCACACCATACCTTTACGACTGTCTCCCTCAGGGTTCTTTTCCCTCCTAGCTGTTTCTCCTCCTTGTAGACTTCTCTTCACCATGCACCCTCTTTGCATAACCCCATGGTGCTTAATGAGTGACTTGCCTTATAAACATTTTGAGTTGCTTAGATTGAATAATACTTATAATCGACCAGATGTTCTTAAAATTGTTTGTTGTTTCATTCGACTTGACATTCACATTAGGAAAACAAAGACTTTTTTTTCTCATTGTGCATTGTGAGTTTCTTTGCCAACTCCTATTTCAAGTTTGCAGCTGCTCAGTGTTTGCAAGGTCATATTCAGCGCATCCTGTGTGTCGGGAAGGTTGTGATGGGCTTAGACAATGTAACTTTTTTTTTCTTTGGTAAAATATGCCCAATTGTTGTTCCCTCTTAATCGTGATGACAAGCTCACCCCAGAGAGGGTCTACCCTGGAAGAAAGAATACTGACCAGGTGCCAGGAAATCATGTCTGACCTGCTCCAAGGCTACATTGGAAGACATGGAGGTGAGGAGCCGCGGCTGACCTGTGCCCAGGGCAGCGGAAGCCCGCACTGTCTCAGGTCAAGTGGAAACCGTGGTCCAGGAAGAAAGGAAGCAAGAGGTCAAGGCTTGTGCGCTGGACTGAGAATCATGTCTTTGGCCAGGCCATAACAGGAAAGGCACCAAGCTGCAGGAGAATGAGTCGTCTAGGACTGCCAGCCAGGAGCGACCTGCGGCCCAGGGCAAGAGGCAGTGTGTAGGTGCGGGGCTGTGGGCGTCAAGACAGTGTACAAAGGTTAAGCTCCCGATTTCTGCCAGTTGGGGTGATGTCCAGCCTTACCGCAGCCTGCGCAGCTGGAGGCTTCTGAGGTTTGGGTTGTTCCTTCTTCCAGAGTAATTTGGGCTCATCAGTGAGAACTTCCTGACCCTGAGTCCATCTCATCATTTCTTGGTTCAGCTTCTCTCCTCACTGTCGTCCGCATCGGTCAGTGTTCAGGCTCTTCAGTCTGACGTAGCACAATGACCTCTGCTTACCAAACAGGCGCTATGTCTCAGGAATTTTAAATATATTATTTCTCACTCACTCTTCACAACTGCACATGGGAGGTGAGGATGTATAGGTTTTACAGAGAGAAAAAAAAAAAAAAAAACTTAGCTAAAGTTCATAGAGGTTGAGTAATTTCTCCAAAATCACATGACCAGGTGGCAGGACAGGAATTTGAACCCAGGTCTCTGGGTGACATACCGTGTCATCCAATGCTTGGCAGGTGACATCTCTGCAGAATCTGGGCCCCAGACCTTGCAGACAGTGTCCACTGCCACCTGTCTGCAGCTCTCCAGGACAGGAAAGCCAGTTGAGCAATCTCTGCCTCCTTGGGGACACTTCCAGTCTTAAGTGATTTCTCAATGCTTCTAATAAAGTTTTATGATCCCTGTTAGGACCTAGCTAACATTCTTACACCAAATAATTGATGCTTTTGAACTGTGGTGTTGGAGAAGACTCTTGAGAGTCCCTTGGACAGCAAGGTGATCAAATCCATCAATCCTAAAGGAAATTAATCCTGAATATTCATTGGAAGGACTGATGCTAAAGCTGAAGCTCCAATACTTTGGCCACCTGATGCAAATAGCCAACTCATTAGAAAAGACCCTGATGCTGAGAAAGACTGAAGACAGGAGGAGAAGGGGACAACAAAGGACGAGATGGTTGGATGGCATCACTGATTCAATGGACATTGAGCAAGCCCCGGAAGATGATAAAGGACAGGGAGGCCTGGCATGCTGCAGTCCATGGGGTCGCAAAGAGTCGGACACAACGGAGTGACTGAGCTACTGAACAACAGCTTAATCAAAATACAATTGGTGCTCCATCCTGTGAGCTTTAAGAGACATTAAGCATTAAACAGAAGAAGGTACTGGGAAATATAAACAAAAAAATCTTGGCCCATGATCCCGGGATCCAAACAACAATGGACATTTAAAATAATAATAATCGTAGATTCAAGGTGCAGGGAAACGTTACAAAAGAAAATAGACTCAGGGAGTGGGGGAGTCTTGACTCCGGTATCCTCTACACCCTCCAGATTGCTGAATGACCCCTCAAATCAACTAAGTGTTCTGGCCCCTTTGACTTAAGTTCAAATTATCATGTTTGTTTTAATTATCTGGAAGACTCCAACCCTTCCGAAAGCTACTTGAATTTGTATCAGAGTTCTCTTCTTCTTTTTAATGTTTTCTTCTACACTTTTATTTATTTATATTTGGCTACCCTGGGTCTTCATAGCTGCATGCGGATTTTCTCTCGCTACCCGGAACGGGCACTGCTCTGGAGTTGCGGTGTGCGGGCTTCTCGTTGCAGTGGCTTCTCTTGTTGCACAGCAGGGGCTGCATGGCGCGTGGACTCAGTAGTCGCAGCTCCTGGCTCTAGAGTGCCCGCTCAGTAGTTGTGGTGCACGGGCTTAGTTGCTCTGGGGCAGGTGGGATCTTCCCTGATCAGGGGTCAAACCCGTATCTCCTGGATTAGCAGGCAGATTCTTAGCCACAGACCACCTCAGAGTTCTCTTCTAACAATAGAAGTTACACTTACTTCAGACTAAGTTGGTCTCAGATAGTAACTGACCTGGGAAGAGGCCACTGCTCTGAAT
Source organism: Aepyceros melampus (assembly GCA_006408695.1). NCBI lineage: Eukaryota > Metazoa > Chordata > Mammalia > Artiodactyla > Bovidae > Aepyceros > Aepyceros melampus. Next base: position 99,488 of record SJXQ01010992.1, on the reverse strand, counting down.
TCTGATTTCTGTCCTCCTCGCCAAAGCCCATTCCAGCTGGAATTTGGTAATTCCCCTTGCCTGTCTGAGCTCTCACAGGTCAGGGTCCCCTCTGCTGCTCCGTCAGCCTGGCATCACTCACACCCTGGGTCTTGAGTCCTTGTGTCTTATCTCCTCTGAGTTTCCAAGATCATCCTGTGGTCTCTTGCCCTGAGTCCCAGTGCCTTCCCTCCACCTGCCTGAAACCCACAGTGCTTCATCCTAACTAAATATTTGCTTAGTGATACCCAGTGAACTATGCTGTCAAAACACAAGAAGAGGATTTTTTTTTTTTTTTTTTAAGAAAAGTATCATAACCCTTGGACTTAACACGTGGTGCAGTGGTAAAGAATCCGCCTGCCAATGCAGGAGATGCAAGAGACGTGGGTTTGGTCCCTGGGTCAGGAAGATCCTGAGAAAGTCAATTCCTAGGCAGGTTGATAAGAAGTCCAGGGTCCCCAAGGAGGAGAAAGCGGTCTGAAGCTCCCAAGGAGGAGAAAACTACAATTTTTTTTTTTCTACATTGCTTTGCCTTAGTCAATATAACAGTGTATCTTGCTCAAGGACATGTTTCTCCTTAACAAGAACCTTCTGACTAATCCTGTTATCTTAAAATGTATATTATGGGAGTGGGTCTGGTAAGACCTTTCTATTGTTAGTTGTAGTCCCGTTAAGATGTAGGTTGTGGAGTGAGTCTGGTGAGACCTTTCTACTATTAGTTCTAATCTGGTTATTTTAAGATGCATGTTGTGGGAATGGGTCTGGTAAAAGTATATAAGGCCTTGAAATGACTAGCTGTGGGGCACTCTCTGTCCCCCTTCCGATGTCCCTGTCAGAAGCTTTCTCTGTCATCTTTCACTTTAAGAAAACTCTGCTACATAAAAGCTCTTGAGTGATCAAGGCTGGTCCTCGGTCCTGAATCTAAATCTTCTTCTTCGGAGATCACAAATCTGACCTCATTCACTGTAAGCTATCAATCTCATGGAGGGAGAAATGGCAACCCACTCCAGTATTCTTCTCTTGAAACTCCTATGGACAGAGGAGCCTGGTGGGCCACAGTTTGTCGGATTGCAAGGAGTCAGACAGGACTGAGCAACTGAACATACACACACATGCACCCATCGTGATCTTGAGAATGGCTCACGCAGGTGGTGGTCACACCCAGGCCCTGACTGTAGGAAGGACTGGTGCCACCAGTGTTTCTCACAGGTGGATGAGCTGTGACTAAATGAGGCATCTCGGGGGAAGGGAGAGGGGGTTTACTGAGCCTTGCCAGGTGTGCCGGTCTTTTATACGGTCTCTCCTAATGTTGCACCAGCCCTGAGAGATGGAGATTATGGCCCCATCACACAGATGGGCAGACTGAGGCTGACTGTGGTCAGGTAACCCTGCACCCTACTAGCTATGGGTGTTCTGTTGGCCCTGGAAGCATAGAGTCCCTGTGGTGTCTGGTGAAAGATGCTCAGACACTTCTCTCTCCTATTTTGATATCCACCCCCCTTTCCACAACTATATGAAATGCAACTTCCCCTTAAAACTCAAGCCTCTCCCCTGCAAAGTTCTCCTCTTCTGAGAATTCTAACCCAGGCTGGTTTCTAGTTTTTCCAAAGTTCTTGAGCACTGATTTCACATGTAATCCTAAACTGTCCCTTGTGTTATCAGTTAGCTTTTTATTTGGCAGAGAATGTTCTTGAGTTGAAACTGAATACCCCAAGGTAGAGAACTCTGTCTCATATATCTTTGAGACTTTCTAAGATCCGAGACCCGTCTCGTGTACATTCTGGTCATTGGTTGGTGCTAATTTGTCTTCTTTGCTTCCCCTTGATGTGTTGTATCTTTGGGCTTCCCAGGTGGCCCTAGTGGTAAAGAACTCAGCTGCCAATGCAGGAGACACAAGAGATGCGGGTTCCATCCTGCAGAAGATCCTCTGGAGAAGGGAAATGACAGCCCACTCCAGTATTCTTGCCTGGAGAATCCCATGAACAGAGGAGGTTGGTGGGCTAGTCTATGGGGTTGCAAAGAGTCAGACACAACTGATGCAACTTAGCACGCACACATGCAAACAGTCTTCTGCCGTATGTGTGGAGTTGAATGAGACAAACCCTCTTTTCATGACCTCACAGACTGGGGGCAATGCAGATGTAGCTTGTTCTCCAAACCTTTTCATTCCTCACTTCAGACAGTGAGGTCCCGTAGGAAAGGATGCCAGCTGCCTAAATCAATTTAGGTCCTGAGATTAGGATAACAAGTGGTAAGAGTTCAGATGACCAGGAATTTTATGTGAAATTTATATGAATCTTTCTCATTCTGAATCTGGGGAGCAAGGGGTGCTGGTAGAATAAAGCACATACTTACCAACGCAGGTGCAAAATAAATGTCTTTAAGGCTTAAATCCAGTGCCAGGGGCAGGATGGGAGAAGCCACATCCCTGGATGCAAGCATGTGATCCATCAGCAGGCAGTTATGGAGGCCACATGGGTCAGAGCTGAGCTGAGAGCTGGAGGCTGACCCTTTCTTTGCCCCCTCGAGCCACAGACAGTGGAGATCAATGTGTTAACATAGTAATAGGAAGATGCATACTGTCAGGGGAGCACAGACCAGAGGGGACATGGCTGGAGAATGTCGAGGAGGCTGGGGAGGTGAGGACTGTTCATCCATGGCTCTGTGTAGTGTCCACTTCACCCAAGACACTGCGGGATGCACTTGACCCAGAGAAGTGAATAAGCCTGCCCAAGGTCCCGCCTCTCTGAAGCTCACAGTTTAGACAATCTTCCAGGATTTTCTTAGGAGGCAATTGTGCATGTTTCTGGAAGGTCATTTGACACCTGGGCAGTGAGGACAGAGACGGTGTGGGAAGACCATTCCACCTGGAGGACACAGAGCACTGAGGCCAAAGCTTTACACTCTGCCTTCCCTGTGATGTTCCTACAGCAGAGAACAGCTTGACCTGATCAACAGCTATTTTGACCTGATCAGGTCAGCAGCTTGACCTGATCAACAAAAGCTTCTCTCGCTGGCTTGCTGAGGTCCTGCCCTCCTGGGCTGGGTGCTTGATTGGTGGGGTTGTGTCTTCCTCAAGACCCATCGGAGGGATGGAAGGAAGGAAGGATAGGGTGGGTGGATCCCTCGTTACCTGTCAATACGGGGAAGGAATATTACTGTTAATACAGGGAAGGAATATTATTATCAATACGGGGAAGGTATATTACCATCAATACAGGAAAGGAATATTACCATCAATATGGAGAAGGAATATTACTATCAATAAGGGAAGGTATATTACCATCAATATGGGGAAGGAATATTGCCATCAATATGGGGAAGGAAATTACTATCAATAAGGGAAGGTATATTACCATCAATATGGGAAAGGAATATTACTATCAATAAGGGAAGGTATATTTCCATCAATACGGGGAAGGTATATTACCATCAATATGGGAAAGGAATATTACCATCAATACGGGGAAGGAATATTACCATCAATACGAGGAAGGTATATTGCCATCAATACGGGAAAGTAATATTACCATCAATATGGGAAAGGAATATTACTATCAATAAGGGAAGGAATATTACCATCAATACGGGGAAGGTATATTGCCATCAATACGGGGAAAGAATATTACTATCAATACGGGGAAGGTATATTGCCATCAATACGGGGAAAGAATATTACTATCAATACGGGGAAGGTATATTACCATCAATACGGGAAAGGAATATTACCGTCAATACAGGAGAGGAAGCATCACCCACAGACCAGGTCAGGAGCCTCTGGCTAAAACTTCTCGGAGGACCCGATGAGGCCTATGAAACTCTGGCCCCTAAGCGGTCACTTGGCCAGCCCCGGGGCCCCAAGTTCAGCCAGGAGTGGTCCTGCCTGGGTTCGGTGGAGGCCACGCGGATCTGACGGCCTGTGCTTCTCTCGTTTCAGACTGCTCTGCCATGAGCGCCGCGCGCGCGTGCCGGCCGTCCTGGGACTTGGCCCTGGACCCACTGGTGTCCTGCAAGCTGTGTCTGGGGGAGTACCCCGTGGAGCAGATGACGACCATCGCCCAGTGCCAGTGCGTCTTCTGCACCCTGGTTGGTCTCACCGGGAACGCCGGCTTAAAAGGATTTCGGGATGAGCCTTTTGCTTTTGTTTTAGAGACAGCATGCAGGGTCACCCTCACTTTTACACAGTTTTATTGGAAGGATTCTCTTCTGAGTCCGTCGGGCTCCCCAGGCAGGTTCCTTTGCAGGTGCTCGTGGTGCAGAAGTGATCAATTACACAGAGGCTTGGAAGCTGGGAACGCAGCTGAGAAACCCTGCCATGGTGTGCACACTTCTTTCTGGAAAAGAAATCT
>SJXQ01010992.1:74454-85176 GCA_006408695.1 Aepyceros melampus | reverse complement strand
GGAATGGCCTCTGTTGCGGGGGGGGGGTCTAGTTGATAGCAGGAAAGATCCATGTAACAGCTTGCTTCTAGGGGTCTGGGATTATGGGGGTGGTTTAAAGAAACCCTCATGGAGCATTATTTTCCAGCCAGATTAAAGCCTAACAGTCTGAGAACTAATTCTTAGGCCGTCACAGAATATAAAAGATAGGAATCCTCGGAAGGAAGCTTGGGAGGAAGTACCGAGGTTGGACGGGGTGGAATGGTGATGGTCACCACCCTGACCACAGGTCTGTTGCCCACATTGTCTACTGCACGCCGACGGGGCCAGTGGGTGCTGGGGTCTTGTCTCACCAAGCCTCACAGCAGCCCAACAGGGCTGCCTGTTAGCTGACACCCGCAGAGGCTAACTAATGCGCCCTGGTTTCCGTCTCTGGTGGGTGGAAGGGCATGGACCAGGGCCCCCCCTCGCCCCTGCAGGGTCCCACCCACTCCTCCTGGCTGCAGCCAGGCTGCTCCAGTGTTAAGGCACATTGATTGTCTGGGATGGATCTTTGTCTTTGCTGTCTGAAATACACCATGTTCACGTGTTGTGTGTGTTAGTCGCTCAGTTGTGTCCGACTCCTTGTGACCCCATGGACTGTAGCCCTCCAGGCTCCTCTGTCCATGGGATTCTCCAGGCAAGAATACTGGAGTGGGTCGCCATTCCCTTCTTCAGGAGATCTTCCTGACCTAGGCATTGAACCCAGGTCTTCCACATTGCAGGCAGATTCTTTACTTGTCTGAGCCACCAGGGAAGCCGCATGCCAGATTCATAAGATGGTATTATTCTATGGATTTTGTTTGATCTTGTTTTCATATCTCTTCTGGACCTTGGGCTCATCTGAAAAGAAGCAGCATAACAGACATGTGTAGACAATGTTCTGTATGTAAGACTTTATTGTGAAGATGCTGTATTGGATTCTGTAATTTCCGGGTGGGTTATTGAGCAACTGCTCTCTGCTCCCCACTCTTCCTGGACAGGTTCTTAGTGGTCTCCTGAATCGGGTGTTCATGAGAAATGAGCACAACCCCGGGCTTCATGTTTACAGGAAAACACTGTCAGGATGGGAATGGAATGCGGAATAGACCAGAGCAGTGTGTCCAGAGACTCCCGTTTAGCTGAATGTGGAAAGTTTTTTTCTCCTTTTTTTTTTTTTAAGAAATGCTAAAGATAGCTGCATTTCCTCTTGAGACTTACTTTTCAAGGCAAAAAAAAAAAAAAGGTAATGTGTGGCCAACCTAAAAAATATCATACAGGAGTTCTGATAACGTTGAAACTTATTTTCAAGAGCTTATTTATTGAAATGCTATATATTCTTTGGTTTGGGGCAGTTTATAGCTTAAATATATGGCCATGTGACACAAAATTTGGTATGCAGAGCTATAAATTTGATTAATTTCGATTCCTGAGGCTGTGAGCCTCTTCTGAAAACATTTTCCAGAGGGAATCTTGATAGAAACTGGCAGTTATTTGGGTTAGAAGAAAATGAACTTTCTATGACATTGAATTTTAAAATGCAGCTGGGTAAATGTTCCTACCTAATAATTTTAACTGTTGTTATTTCTTCTGTACTTTGGCTTAGTCAAAGAAGATTTTTTTTTTCTTTTGCATAGTAATGAACCCAACTTGACTTAGGTTAAAAAAATATCTCTCAAAACTATCACTTTAGAATATTTTGCTAGCGTTGTGTTCAAAGCACCAAAAAAATGAAAAAAGGACTCAGACTTAATAGGAGCAGAGACCTGTCTGAATGGAATATGAAAATGTTAGACCTGAAACATGGCTATTAATTATAGCCAGTCACTGAGCAAATGCACTGGTCATAGCAAACACCCTCTTCCAACAACACAAGGGAAAACTCTACACATGGACATCACCAGATGGTCAACACCGAAATCAGGTTGATTATATTCTTTGCAGCCAAAGATGGAGAAGCTCTATACAGTCAGCAAAAATAAGACCGGGAGCTGACTGTGGCTCAGATCATGAACTCCTTATTGCCAAATTCAACTTAAATTGAAGAAAGTAGGGAAAACCACTAGACCATTCAGGTATGACCTGAATCAAATCCCTTACAATTATACAGTGGAAGTGAGAAATAGATTCAAGGGATTAGATCTGATAGAGTGCCTGAAGATCTATGGACAGAGGCTTGTGACATTATATAGGAGGCAGTGATCAAGACCATCCCCCAAAAAAGAAATGCAAAAAGGCAAAATGGCTGTCTGAGGAGGCCTTACAAATAGCTGTGAAAAGAAGAGAAGTGAAAGGCAAAGGAGAAAAGGAAAGAGATACCCATTTGAATGCAGAGTTCCAAAGAATAGCAAGGAGAGATGAGAAAGCCTTCCTCTTTGATCAATGCAAAGAAATAGAGGAAAGCAATAGAATGGGAAAGACTAGAGATCTCTTCAAGAAAATTAGAGATAGCAAGGGAATATTTCATGCAAAGATGGGCACAATAAAGGACAGAAATGGTATGGACCTAACAGAAGCAGAAGATATTAAGAAGAGGTGGCAAGAATAAACAGAAGAACTATACAAAAAAGATCTTCATGACCCAGATAACCATGATGGTGTGATCACTCACCTAGAACCAGATATCCTGGAATGTGAAGTCAAGTGGGCCTTAGAAAGCATCGCTATGAACAAAGCTAGTGGAGGTGATGGAATTCCAGTTGAGCTATTTCAAATCCTGAAAGATGATGCTGTAAAGCTAGTGGGCTATTGAGCTATTTCAGATCCTAAAAGATGCTGTGAAATTGCTGCACTCAATATGCCAGCAAATTTGGAAAACTCAGCAGTGGCCATAGGACTGGAAAATATCACTTTCCATTCCAATCCCAAAGAAAGGCAATGCCAAGGAATGCTCAAACTACCGCACAATTGCACTCATCTCACAGACTAGCAATATAATGCTCATAAATATCCAAGCTAGGCTTCAACACTATGAGAACCATGAACTGTAGCCCACCAGGCTCCTCCCTCCATGGGATTCTCCAGGCAAGAGTACTCGAGTGGATTGCCATTTCCTTCTCCAGGGGATCTTCCCAACCCAGGGATCGAACCCGGGTCTCTCACATTCCAGGTAGACGCTTTAACCTCTGAGCCACCGGGGAAGCCCTTTGAAGTCACCTTCAAATGAGGGTGGTGACTGGTGGAAAAGTGACAGTCTACATCATCTTCTGACAATGTTTAGTTACTAAAAAGTGCTATGGTCACAGTTCCAATACTCTCTCCATTTGCATGTCTCATATCAGAGCCTTATTTTAACCGGAGTGTCCCCACTCTTCCAGCCAGGGTCCCTGGGGAGCAGGACACTGGGAGGGAGGTTCTGGGAGGAGGTCTCCTGTGAACACTTTGTCTGCCAGCTGTAAGACCTCCAAAGCTGGGAGCTACAGGCTTCCCAGGAAGGTCATGCCCCGTGGCGCTACACATGAGTTCCTTTTTGGACACTGGCCGAGCCATGCTGCACTGTTTGCTTACATTTCCGGGTCAGTGGGAGCTGGACCAGCATGAGAAGGAATGGAGGACCCGCTGCCCTGCACAGCGTGTTTCTGAGAAAGAACACCTTTTACAAGAGCCTTGGGCTTTTTGATGAGTATGGCTGTTAGGGACTTACTTTATTTCTATTTATGTATCTATCTCTGGGAGAGGGGAGCTGAGATTTGTTTCTTCATCTTGTGTCAGAAAATATACTTCTTGCTTTATTTGAAAATATATTAGGTACAAATACGTGCCTGTATACATACTAGATACAATGTGTATAATATTTATAACATATTGGCTATACTGTATCTAATGTATAGTATATCGATGTGATAGTATAAAATGGTATATATAGTATATATAAATATATAGATGTGATGGATAGATAAATTGGTAGATAGGGAGACAGACATCGATATGTATGCATAAACACATCCTGGAAAGAAAAGCTGTGCTGGTGGCCAGTGTGGATCTTCCTTTTGGTTGTGTCCCATCTTGCACACCCAGCGGGCAGACTCCAGCAGCAGAGGGATCTTGTAGAATTTTAATAGACGTCCAAGAGCAGAGCCAGGCTGTGCTCTTGGGGTAGGGGGTGCTGGCAGCACTGAGGGAGGGGGCCTCTGAGCTGGTAAAGCTAGTGGGCTATTGAGCTATTTCAGATCCTAAAAGATGCTGTGAAATTGCTGCACTCAATATGCCAGCAAATTTGGAAAACTCAGCAGTGGCCATAGGACTGGAAAATATCACTTTCCATTCCAATCCCAAAGAAAGGCAATGCCAAGGAATGCTCAAACTACCGCACAATTGCACTCATCTCACAGACTAGCAATATAATGCTCATAAATATCCAAGCTAGGCTTCAACACTATGAGAACCATGAACTGTAGCCCACCAGGCTCCTCCCTCCATGGGATTCTCCAGGCAAGAGTACTCGAGTGGATTGCCATTTCCTTCTCCAGGGGATCTTCCCAACCCAGGGATCGAACCCGGGTCTCTCACATTCCAGGTAGACGCTTTAACCTCTGAGCCACCGGGGAAGCCCTTTGAAGTCACCTTCAAATGAGGATGGTGACTGGTGGAAAAGTGACAGTCTACATCATCTTCTGACAATGTTTAGTTACTAAAAAGTGCTATGGTCACAGTTCCAATACTCTCTCCATTTGCATGTCTCATATCAGAGCCTTATTTTAACCGGAGTGTCCCCACTCTTCCAGCCAGGGTCCCTGGGGAGCAGGACACTGGGAGGGAGGTTCTGGGAGGAGGTCTCCTGTGAACACTTTGTCTGCCAGCTGTAAGACCTCCAAAGCTGGGAGCTACAGGCTTCCCAGGAAGGTCATGCCCCGTGGCGCTACACATGAGTTCCTTTTTGGACACTGGCCGAGCCATGCTGCACTGTTTGCTTACATTTCCGGGTCAGTGGGAGCTGGACCAGCATGAGAAGGAATGGAGGACCCGCTGCCCTGCACAGCGTGTTTCTGAGAAAGAACACCTTTTACAAGAGCCTTGGGCTTTTTGATGAGTATGGCTGTTAGGGACTTACTTTATTTCTATTTATGTATCTATCTCTGGGAGAGGGAGCTGAGATTTGTTTCTTCATCTTGTGTCAGAAAATATACTTCTTGCTTTATTTGAAAATATATTAGGTACAAATACGTGCCTGTATACATACTAGATACAATGTGTATAATATTTATAACATATTGGCTATACTGTATCTAATGTATAGTATATCGATGTGATAGTATAAAATGGTATATATAGTATATATAAATATATAGATGTGATGGATAGATAAATTGGTAGATAGGGAGACAGACATCGATATGTATGCATAAACACATCCTGGAAAGAAAAGCTGTGCTGGTGGCCAGTGTGGATCTTCCTTTTGGTTGTGTCCCATCTTGCACACCCAGCGGGCAGACTCCAGCAGCAGAGGGATCTTGTAGAATTTTAATAGACGTCCAAGAGCAGAGCCAGGCTGTGCTCTTGGGGTAGGGGGTGCTGGCAGCACTGAGGGAGGGGGCCTCTGAGCTGGCAGCTCAGTGGGGCAGGGTGTTTGCCCTCCGTCTGCCGCATGGAGTCTCTCCTGTGGGGTTGGGCAGTGCCCTCTCAGAGCTCCAAGAGGACACAAGTCACACGATGCAAGTAGTTACCATGGAAACACTAACACTAACTAGGTCTCCTCTGCTGCGCACCGCATCCTATAATCAGGGCTACATGTGCGGTGCTGAGAGGAGAGACCGGGAGATGCTGCCCCACGGTGAGAGGCAGGAAGAGACCTTGGGAAAGCCGGTCGCCTCCTCATGGCACAGGCTGCTGAGAGCAGGAAGGGGGCGCCATGGAGACTGGAAGGACCTGAACTGGGCAGTGGTGTCCCCGTAGGGGCTCGGGTGGACCCTCACTGAACACTGTCAAGTCAGCCAGGAAGCCGACCCAGCGGAGGGTGTAGCTTATCTGCACGCATCCTGCCGTCTTTGCAGACTGAGTGCCCACATCCTGCAGTGCCGTCCGTGGGGGGCCGTGCCTGTGGGGGCCCTGTGGTGCAGGTGGCGCAGGTCCGGACTCACCCAGCCCGGAGCCAGAACTAGTGGTAGAAAATCCAGACGGGGGCAGGGGAGGGCTGCCAGGTAAAAGGCACAGCACTCTGGGGGAGCAGCCTTTGGCGTTTCCTCCCCCCTCCCCCCTGTGCCCCAGGGCACCGTTCATCCCTCTGTCCTTTCTCCTGCCCTCTCAGCCCAGGAACCCACAGACCGCTGTCCCCACACGCGTGCATTTCCCCCACAAAACCACCTCCTCGGATCTGGCAGCCAGAAACAGTCTTACAAAAGCAAACACTCTCAGCTCATGACAAGAGCTCGTTTTACACATTCACTCACTACTGAGGCCTCAGAAAGATTTTACCGTATTAACATGAACATCGATGAGAAAGTATCACATTTTCCTGGATGCCAGAGTTCTGTTGTATTAGCAAGTCTTCTAAACCTTCTGCTGGACCTACCGGTTTGATAGTTTTTGTACTATTGATTGTGTTCAGTCGCTTTAGTAGTATCCAACTCTTTGCGACCCTAGGGACCATAGCCCACCAGGCTCCTCTGTCCATGGGATTCTTCAGTCAAGAATATTGGAGTGGGTTGCCATGTCCTCCTCTGGTGCTCTTCCTGACTCAGGGATCAAACTTGCATCTGCCTGTATCTCCTGCATTGCAGGCAGATTCTTTACCCACTGAGCCACCTGGGAAGCCCCTAGGTGCTATTGATTAATTTATCTTTTTAAAGTAGGGTAGGAGTCAGCCAACCATGGCTGGTGGGCCAATCTGCCTGGCCCCTGGCTTGGCATTGCAAATAAAGTTTTATTGAAACTCTCCTTTACAGATCAACACAGCTGCTTTTGTACTTCCAAAGTAGAGCTGAGTAGTTGGATGGAGACCTCGTGACCCTTAAAGACTGAAATACTCACCGTCAGAATTAGGTGATAAGGTGGTTTTCAGTCTGTTGGTACCCGACAGGAACTTGAGGGCTGAATCTGGCTTCCAGTTCAGGGAACATGGCAAACACACGCCTGTTGAGGGGCAGCCCAGCCCACCTGCAGCCGATGACAGCCGCAGCCTGCTGGGGGTCCAATGTCTATACATCCCGTCTCTGATGTGGGTGAACTGGCCCACTCCGGCATTGGCCAGTCACATGGCTTAGAAGAGCCTTTCATTGCTTCTAGGTTCACAGCGAAATACAGTCCGTTCCTTCTCAAGAGTGACCCTGGGAGCAGCTTGCAAATCAGTGGCCGACTTGGAGGCCTTTGCAAACACCCTGTAATCCTTTGGCCTCCTCGCCATTTGGCCTGGCATCAGCATCCATGTGGGTTCCGGTTGGGTGCTCCCTCCTGCCGCCCAGCACTGAGAGTCCAGTCACACTGGACAGAGGGCCCAGAGGACCCGTCATCAGGCTCCCTGTGGTGGTGGGGGCAGCTCAGGACCATTTATTTAAAGAAATGTGAGATGTGGACGCAGATGGGAAGGCATGCGAGTGTCACGGGGTCCTGTTTTTTAAAATCAGCTTTGTCACTAATTTCATTAAATCAAGCTCCACTTCAGAGGGAAAACTGGCTGTCAAAGAATGAATTTCACACAGTTCTTAGCTCAAAGCTTTGATGTGAATTTGGGATGGAAACCGTTGTAGGCAGATAGGCCCTTTGATGAGAAGGAGAGCCAGCCATCTCCTTTTCATCTTAGCCTTCCATCCTTACCCAACATTTTGGGGTGCCCACAACACATCCCACCCAAGGCTGTGAGCCTTCAGGCGGGTTGCTGTGGCAACACCATGTCTCAGGGCAGGCAGGTAAGTGCAGGAGGCATTGGCTGGACCGTGGGGTTTCCAGGATGGGGCTCTGGAGCCTTGAGGACTCTGGGGGTACTTGGGGGTTTGCTCTCCCCCCACGCGAGTGGGCTGGGGAGTGAGGAGTGGCTGGAGGGAGGAGGGTCCCCCAGGTGGGTCCCAGATCCTAAAGGGCATGTTATGTCTGACCTTGATTTTCTTTTCTCCTTTAAATACGAGAAGCTGTGTGCTGACGTGTCCGTCTGTCCTAAGCCCCGCCAGTTCCCTGGTCCTCCAGACTCTGACTCGCCCATTTTTTCTCTTTGTGTCAGGGTGCTCCTGGACCCCTGTCGGACTTGGTGCCCGGCGTCTACTTGCCAGGCGGTGTGCCAGCTCCAGGAGATGGGGCTGCACACCCCCCAGCTTGTCCAGTGCAAAGCCTGTGACACGGAGTTCTGCTCTGCCTGCAAAGCCAGCTGGCACCCCGGCCAGGGTTGCCCGGAGACCATGCCTATCACCTTCCTTCCTGGGGAGACCAGGTACCTTCCAGCGTGCCTTTCCTGGTCACCTTGTACTAATGAATCAAACAGAACCTGTTAAACTGGAGCACGCCTCACAGTGCAAGAGTCCCCAGCTTAGGAAGACCCCAAGGGCATAATCGTTTGTTGGTGGCGGTGGTTTAGTCACTGTGTCTGACTCTTTTGCGACCCCGTGGACTGTATTCAGCCAGGCACCTCTGTCCATGGGATTTCCCAGGCAAGAATCCCGGAGTGGGTTGCCATTTGCTTTTTCAGGGGATCTTCCCGACCCAGGGATCAAACCTGCGTCTCCTGCATTGCAGGTGGTCTCTTGTGTTGCAGGCAGATGCTTTACTGCTATGCCACCAGGGAAACCTGGGTAATTGTTTGGAAGCTCACTGGTCCTCAGATAACCATGTAAAGTGATGACGTATTTAACCCTTACAGTGACTATGACGCTTGTGGAAGGTCCTGCAGTCAGAATGCATTCAAAATGCCAGAATTTGCTCTCAATTTCAGTGCATCTCTACTCATAAATGCTTTAGGTTCTGCACAATCTGCTCAGTTCTGTGGAGAATCACGTTCCCCTTGGTAAATGCCGTGGGTTCATAACGATATAGCAAATTCACCCCATAATCGGTGAATTTGAACCACTTCTTCAGATGACTCTGTGCGTTTTCAGCTGACATAAAATTTAACAGCATGAGCTGGGCATCCTTCTACAGTTAAACCTAGAAAGATACCTAGGTTGTCATTTTGTGAGCAGCATAGAACCCTCGCTGCCACTTACTGGGCACTTCACGCAGGCTTGCCCTGCCCAGTGCCCTTCTTGCATATCCCGTCTGCCAAACTCACACCAACCAGAAGCTGGGACTCAGAGAGGTTGCCACCCAGCCCGTGTGCAGAAGAGCTGCACTTGAACTCAGGCTTCAGTCCGTCCATGTTCACCCCCGTGGCCTGCCCAGACCTTTCAGGAAAACGATTTTGTGCAGACACCAAGTAGATCTAACTAAATGGTTAGCATGTGTGTGTGTTTAACATTTTTTTCCTTGATAATAACAAAGAGCATACTATGTATTATTAATCCTTTGGAAAGTATATAAATATATGAATAAGGACATAAAATTAGACCTCCCTTCTGAGCCTCTGCCCTGTTTTCTTTGGTTTGTCTGTACACATCTAAACTTAAGATCTGTGCTGACATTGCTCATTTTTTCCCCCCATAGTTGCTGATTCAGTTTTTTCTTTTCTTTTTTTTTTTTTTGGTGATTATTTTCCAGAGTTTGAGATTCTTTGGTTTTGACCTATTTCACTTAATAGCAAGTGACCTCATAACAACCCACTCCAGTGTTCTTGTTTGGGAAATCCCGTGGACAGAGGGGCCTGGTGGTTGACAGTCCCTGGGGTCTTAGAGGGTCGGACACGACTGAGCACACCCAACCTCAGCCCCTCAGCTAGTTGAGCTCGTGATTCCGGGCGGCCCCTGCTGGCAGGTCACCCCGCAGCCTCCGAGCACGGCCTGACAGGGTCTCTCCTGCTTCAGCTCTGCTTTCAAGCTGGACGAGGACGACGCGCCCATCAAGCGCTGCCCCAAGTGCAAGGTCTACATCGAGCGGGACGAAGGCTGTGCCCAGATGATGTGTAAGAACTGCAAACACGCCTTCTGCTGGTACTGCCTCGAGTCCCTGGATGTGAGTACCAGTCGGGTGGCGGGCGCTTCACGGGGCAGGCTGAGCAGGCGGCGTGGCCCAGCCGCTGCACGGCGACTAAGGGGGCACTCCTGGGCCGTGGAAGTCACGCCGCCAGGGGGCGCTCCTGGGCCGTGGAAGTCACGCCGCCAGGGGGCGCTCCTGAGCCGGGAAGTCACGCCGCCAGGGGGCGCTCCTGAGCCGTGGAAGTCACGCAGTCAGGCGCTTATTCTGTGCCTGTGAGAATAGGAGCTCAGGAGATGCAGTTGTGTCAGAAGCCGGGAATTGGTGCAGGAGCTCCGAGAGCGCAGGGCGGGCTTCAGCCTGGGTTTTCAAGGAGTGGGTAGATCTCAGCATCTTAGGTTTCTGACTGTGGGGCTGTCTTAGCTCAGGCTTGAAACAGAATCATCCCCGCCACCAGGGAGCTGAAACTGGTTGCTGATCTCTTGGCTGTGGGGGCTGGACGTCTGAGTGCCGGCGGGCTTGGGTTTGGGACCGTCTTCCTGGTGTGCAGGTGGCCGCCTTCTTGCCGTGGCCTCACCTGGCAGAGAGAGGACCCTCTGGACCCTTTCCTGTTCCTCCAAGGACACGAATTCCATCATGGGGGCTGCAGCCTCATGACCTCATCTGAACCTGATCACCTCCCAGAGGCCCCGCTTCCAAATCCCATCACACTGAGAGTTAGGGCTTCCCCATAGGAGT
>SJXQ01010992.1:0-57801 GCA_006408695.1 Aepyceros melampus | reverse complement strand
GAAAAATCAACGCGGTGCATCGAAACCATTGTATGCCTTCTCTTGAGATGCGCGGTTTTAAGAAGTTATGGTTAAATGGCCTTTCTGGCTCGGCCACTTTGCAGGAGATTTAGGAAGCCTTGCGTGCTCTTTTTGTCTTTTCTTGACGCTCGTGGAGACTTTTTGGATTGCTGTACGCTGTATGCTGTTATCAGCGTGTTTCCTGTATCTTTAAACAGCTGAGTTTCTTTAAACATACTGATGCATTTAAAGGAACATCTCCACCCTAGGTTCGCCTTTTGTTTTCCTCTCTCTGGTGATTCAGCTCAGCTCACAGGGCTCCTCTCTGTTCACCCAAGGATCAGCAAATATATTTTCATGTCTTCAGAAACCAAATGTTTTACTTGGTAATAGTTTTGTCGAGGATCCCTGTGGTTTGGCTGCAGCCTCAGTCCCCTCAAGCAGACAAAACCAATCGAATAGTGACCCTGAATTCTGGGGGAAGAGCTTCCTGGCAGGGGGCTGGGGGGACAAGCTTCTGGGTGTTCAGTTTTTGAAATGACTGAGTTATTCTGGAGAAATCATCTCTCTTACACAGTTCCAAGTCCCGCTGCTTACCCTTTTGCCCCTGCTGAAAAAAAAAATCTTCCGCTTCACTTAGTTGTTCTGATTGAGGGGGTATTCCCACTTGGACTTTTACATACAGCTGTGTGTGACCGTGACCAGGGCAGGCAGATGCCCGGATCAATAACACATACCGGGCTCCACAAGTTAACTTTGGGCAATGTGTGCTTTACAGACCGTTGACTTTACTGTGGCTTGTAAAGAGCACACTGATTTCATCCAGCTTAGGACTTCTAAACATAGTGGGCGATTGTTGTGGATTTATCATGGTGGAACTTTTTAAAACTTATTAAGCATTCCATGAAAGAGTAAAATGAAAATGAGGTCTTTTATCTCTGCTGTTTGCTTATGTCAGGCACATTTGTACAGCGTGGTATTCTGTATCCTTGACTTCTGCATTTGTGTATCCATCTCAGGTCTCGATTACCTTCTTGTGGAGAAATGACTTTTATTTCTTAGCATTTAATCAGCTTAGGAGAAACAGGATCACTCTTTCCCTCTAGGATTCATTTTCTTTTTGAAACTGAAGCCATTTTAGGGAGCCAGTCTGTGTCAAAATTATGTGCAGAACAGCCTCCATATAATTGCAGTTGGAAAATCACTAACAATAAGAACATGCCCAGGGCCATCTGCCTGGATAAAGCCTGGGCACTGAGTCTCTGTAGCTGGAGGTGCTGCCATCAGGGTCAGGCTTGGGGGTGGGGAATGGCTTTTCTGGAGAGAACGACAGCGCCCTGAGGCCTGAAGATGAGCTGGGTGGCCCAGGCTTGAGAGCTCACTGTGATTTGCGAATGCCCTTTAAAGTCCTCATGGAAGACAGCAGGCTCGCGGCCTGTGTCCAGTGGTCTGTGGGGCAGAGCTTCCCATCCCAGATCATCCTGTCTGCACTTGCTGCTGCCCATCGCGCCCAGGGGTCCAGGCAGTAGTGCCCCTTCCTTCAAGGTGGGGACCAGAGCTGTTGGAAATACTGCCTTCCCTGGGCCAGCGCTCAGGTCCTTTCGTTCCTAGCAGGCTGGGCTGCCTTTTCTCCTGGGGGAGTCCATGGGTAGACCGTGCACACGCAGAACCCCTGCCAGCCCTGTGCCTTTAGCCCTGACACTTCGCCACACATGGTGCAGCCCAGGCAGGACACACCGGGATTCTGGGGTCACCCGGGGCCTGAGTCACACCTGCTCGGTCTGAGTTTTTACATCAAGCCTGCCTGAGAGTGCTCGGTGTGATTTAGGAAAAGCAAAAATAAAGCTGTCCGTTCCCTAGAAAGACACCGGCAGGGTCGCCTTGAGATCCTTTCAGACGAGCGGCATCACCATCCAACTCCTCTCCTTTCAGTGAGGAACGCCGTCCCTGTTGTTTGTGGGGAAGCAGGACGCCCTGGGCTTGATGTCAGGTGTACACAGGACGTGGAAAGATGGCCCGCGTTGTGGGTTCTGACCTTGCCGTCCTCCCAGGAAAGCCTGGGTGTTTGACACTGTGGATGTGGCTTTAATTGAAGATGACCTTTGACAGGTGGTGTTCACACTGACCCTCTGCAAGCAAATGTCCGTTGATTCATTTAGAGGCCTTTAATTCAGGAGTGGGTGGGGAGGGGAAGAAGAACATGGAGATGGACCGTGGCTGAGTGCCCCTGGCCAGGTGGGGGTGACGGAGGGTGTGGTGATCTGAGTCCTTTGGGAACGGACGGTGCAGTGAGGCTTCACTGGCCATGCCTGGGCTTTGAGCCTGGCTCCGCCCTGCATCCTGTAGCCTGGCCAGCCCAGCTTCACCATCATCACCGGGGACCAGCGCCTTCAGGGGCATTGTTGTAGATGGTCACTCAGCAGAGACCGACCCAGGACCCGAGCATAAAGAGAACCTTTTAAGGCCTGGATGCTGGCCCATCAGTGTTTCCTTCACCCCCGGGAGGAGCTAAGGAACGATGTCTGCTCCTTCTGGCATCTTTTTAAAGGGGAACAGATTCTCTTTACAGCATATTGTTTCTTAAAACCAGTTAAAGAACCAGACCAATTCCTGATTAGCACATAGGACCCAGGGAAAGGGGCTTATCAGATATGCAGAAATTACTCCAAGATGATTTTATCTTTCTCACCTGTGTTCCAAAAGTTACAAGTTATTTTGCAAATTAGAAGACAGTGTTTTCCCTTGGTTGTCTTTAAAAATGACAGTACTGGAAAGAACCAGGGTGGGTTTTTTGGCTTTTTTTTTTTTTTGAGGGGGGGGTCTATTTCTCACCTTCTCATTGATTAATAAATACCTATCTATGTATATATAAATCACAAGTGAAATCATCAAGGGAAAACATTTTGCATGTATAAAGCTTCCTGAAGGTCTCTCAAAAATACCAAAGCTTGTTTATTCCTTATCATTAACCCAAGCCCTTATGAAAGTAAACAAAACGAAGAGTTGTGATTGGTGGTGTCAAAAATGCCAGCTGGAAAGAAGGGGGTGCATGAAAGCAGAATGACTATGGGTCCCGACTTGGAGAGCCTGCTGTTTGGGGGCGCCAAGCCCATGCTCACCCCTCCTTAGTTTGCACAATCCTGTCTTCCGAGATTCCAGCAGCCTTCAGGGAGGGGTAGGTACCCGACCTTCCCTTGTCTCGTGCTCATTTTGCCATGGGTGTATTCTACTCTTGTGTAAAAACATGCATGAATGGGTCATGCACATGTATACGTTATGTATTTGACAAGTGGTGGTAAAAACAAACAAACAAAAAAACCAAAACAAGTTTGGTTTGTGTTTTTGAAATGTCAGTACATTTTGTGCCACTCACACTGTGATGTATAAAAAAGAGCTGTTTGAACGCCTTTTAATGTCGTGTTTTGTACTTTGGAATCGTGTAGACAAGTTTGATTTGTAATTTCAATACATATTTTAAGTGTATTGTGTCTTATGTAGTTTGTCCCCCACCCCTTTAGAAGGGATTTCTTTTTAAAGATATTTTGGCTGGAATACAGGTTACTTTTGTAAATCCTGTCTGGCTCCATCTTTCTTACACTCTTAGTTGACTGCCGGCTTGAAGATTGAAAATATTGTGAGGATTGGAGGTGGACGGGAGAGGGTCCTTATGCCACCGGGAACACAGCTTTAAAAAAAATTGAGTTATAATTAACATGCAGTAGGATAATGTTATGGGTGTACCGAATTGTGGTTCAGTATCTTTGTACATTATGAAATGATCACCATTTGTCTCATGGTAGCTGTGACTGTATAAAGGTGTTTCAGTCTTACTGACTATATTCTCTATGTTACATTACATGCCAGAACTTGCCTTACAGCTGGAAGTGTGTGCCTCTTCATCTCCTTCACGTGTTTTATCTACCCCCCAGCCCCCTCCCTCTGGCAACCACAATTGTTGTCTGTAACTATGAGTCTCTTTCTGCGTTGTTTCCTTTGCCCATTGCTTTAGTTTTGTAGATTCCACGAGTAAGTGAAATCACTCAGTCTCTGGGTCTCAGACTCTATGACTCATTTCACTTAGCGTGATACCTTCAGGCACATCTGTATATGCTGAGGTTTTCTCTCTTGGGAAGGTTCTCAACTCTCGCGAAGCCAAAATCATGTGGGGTGCTTGGTAAGTGAGCCCCACACTTGTGCCTTCTCCAGGAAAATGACATCAGAAAGCACCTCAACCTCGGTTCTCGGCCTCCATCCATGGAGACAAGTACTTAAAAAACTACCGAAGTTTATGGGAGTTAAGAATCAGCAATCATCCTGTCATTGCTAAAAAAAAAAAAGAGTAAACATGGATGCTAAGTTTAATAGGAGAAAAAATTAGTTAACTCTTGAGTATTCCACCTTGATTTTCATTTGCTTCATCTAAATTTCCTGGAAAAATATTTATACTTCACTTATTAACATAAAATGAAAGGCTAGGAAAAGGCAGTTAGTTACCTGTCCTGTGGCTACAGTTTAAAACCCATCCTCAGCTTCCCCGGTGGCTCAGTGATAAAGAATCTGCCACCAATGCAGGAGATGCGAGTTCGATATCTGGTCTGGGTAGGTCCACATGCCGCAGAGCATCTAAGACACAACTGCAGAGCTCGAACTCTGAGCCGAGGAGACACAACGGATGAACCCAGGCGCCCTGGAGCCCATGTTCCACAGCAATAGAAGCCACCATGATGAGCAGCCTTCCACAGCAGAGAGTCAGTGTTCCCCTCTTGCCGCTGCCAGGAAAAAGCCCACACTGCAGCAAAGACCGAGCACGACCAAAAATAAAGTAATTAAAAAGTAAATATTAGCCATCCTTAGACTCTGGAGATGCGGGAGCAGGAAGGAGTATTCTGTGCGCGGGTGACCCATGGCAGGTAGTGAAGACACGGTGTCCCTGCTCACGGGGGCTCCTCGTCTGGAGGGAGGCTGATCTGTGGGTCAGAGATCGGGGCAAGGTGTGGCCAGGGCCCTGGTGGCTGCCCCGTGGCACTGCAGCCAGGATGGGTGGTCAGGGAGGGCTATGGGGAGAGTGAGGTGTGTGGACTGGGTCTAGCAGATGAGGAAGCATCGGCCAGCAGAAATGAGGGAGTGGCCCAGTCCAGCAAGCGCAAGGACTTTGATGGGCACGCTGGGGCTGGATGGCCACTCAGGGGTCACCCCTCGGGAGGTACAGCCCGCAAAGCTCCAGGGCTTCATTCTAAAACTGTGTGGGGGGTGGTGCGTCAGCTTTCTAGAGCCACCATGATAGAAACCCACAAGCAGGGCCGAAACAACGGGAATGTCCTCCCTTGCTTCTGGAGGCCAGGGGCCCACAGTCCACAGAAAGCAGGGTGGCTCCTGAGAACCGCGGGCGTGGGCCTGGGCCAGCCTCCCTCCCAGCTGGGCTTGCCAGCATCTTGGGCAGCCCCGGGCTTGTGCGGGCTGCCGCCTGGTCTCTGTCTTCATCTCATGCTCCTTCCCCTGTGTGCCTCTCCGTCTCTGTGTCCACATTTGCTTCTGTGAAGACCCCGGCCATTGGATTAGCCCCTTCGCCAAGTCCAGAGCGACCTCAAGCTGGCCATCTTCAAAAGCCCTGTTTCCAGGTGGGATCACAGTCACGGGCGCTAGGGAAGGGGATTCCAGCATGTTTGGGGGCGACAGCTCAGCCCGTGACGAGGAGCATGGTCCGTGGGTGGGACGACCATGCCCAAGTGGAGGCCAACCAGAGGAGGCAGACAAGAGCCAAAGGCAGGGGGTTGCCGAGCTCCCCCAACCCGGAAACAGCCCTGCCCCACTCTGGTTGGACTTCAAGTCTTCAAGCTGACCTGGAAGGTGGGAATCGCCCCAGAGGACGCTCTGCTGAAGAGCAACTGTTTTTAAGCAAATATATCTGTGTGTGTGTGTGTGTACATGGTTAGTGTGTGTGTGTGTGTGTGTGTGTACACATTGGTGCATGGACTTGTTCTCCCCACAAAGAATTCTCTTCTCTGTGCCTGCAATGGCCCACATCACAGACTCAGGGGACTCAAATTACGGGGAGTGGGCAGGTGTGGGTACTGACTACAGGCTGTGTGCATGTGTGTGTGTGTGTGTGTGTGTGTGTGTGTGGAAGGTTGCGGGCCCGGGTCCTGGGGGAGAGCGTAGCTGTTGATGTGGCCAGACCCCAGACAGCGTCAAATGCTCCTGTTTCCTGGGCTCTCAGTCATTTTAAAAGGGCCATTCCTGCTCGTTACTGGAGCTTTCACAATCCACTCCTCCCTTTCTAGCATCACACAGCCGCGTGTTTAGGGGTGAGGCCAATGTCCAGTGATAGGCCAAGGCGAGCATCATGGTTAGGAGTGTGGCCGCGGCCTGCAGGGTGCCCTGGGCTCTGGTCTCCGGTGGGTGAATTCTTAGGCCTGTGTCTTACCAGGGCATCCTTTTCTTCATTTGAAAGGGAGGGTTAAAATCCTTCATGGGACTTTTTTATCTTGCTTTTTTCAATATGTATTTATTTAAGATTTTTATACAAAAGAAATAAGTTTTGAAAGTTTCAGAAAAGTAGACTCAATTGTTTTATTCAGGAATTTTTATCTTGCTTTTTTCAGTATTTATTTATTCAAAATTTTTATACAAAAGAAATCAGTTTTGGAAGTTTCAGAAAAGTAGACTCAGTTGTTAGTTTTATCCAGGAATTTAGGACATTAATATTATAAATACAGGGTTTTTTTTATTTGCATCATCAAGTCTGACATAATAGAGACTTAGCAGCTTGTCAAATGGAGGAATAAATTGCCCTCTGTGTGTGTGTGTGTGTTTATTGGAGGAGTGTCAGTTGCTTGGGTCATTCAGTTAAGAAATCAGCCATTAAATTTGAACTGGAGATGGACAGACCGTCTAGAGGTGGAAGTCTCCCTCGAGATGTGTTAGGAGTTGAGTCCCTTGGGTTACGAATAGGCCAGGCAGTTTGCTCTCTCCGTGCAGGTGTTGATTCGAGTGCTCCCAAGTCTGCCAGGACTGTGATCCCCACAGCGCAGCAAGAAAGGGGCTCTGGGAGAACTGGCCATCTCATAGGACGTGGCAGCTGGTGGGGGACGGGTCTGGCCTGCTGGACTCATGTGTTGCCCATCACGCCGTTTTCGTATCTTTCCTTTCTTGATCACTCTAAACAAAAGTATTATGTATATACTGTGTATTGTAACATACCGCAAATCTATTACCATAAATACCATAAGTCTATTATATATGTGGTAAAAGTGTTAGAAACAAAGTCAGTTGCTTCCTAGGAAAGTGGGGGACAGGGCGAGAGAAGGCAGGGGACACCCTTTGGAGATGCCTCAGCCCCGCCTGTGATGTTTGTTTCACACACTAGGTATATAACTGAGCTCTATAGCATTCAGGTTTTATTTTTATTTTTAATATAGCTGAAAAGTGCATGGGTGTTCATTACAATATCCTTTCTACTTTTTTTTTTGGATTTTTAATTTGTTAAGAGTTAGATTTTGACCCCAGCCCTCCCACACTGCTCCTTTTTTATGCTTTTAAAATTCTAAGACATTATCATCCCCCAGGAGTGTGGATTCTCTGGCTTTAGGCAGAGACAGAAGAACTTGCCTTTGAAGAACTAACAGATTCTTGACTCCTCCGACCTCATGGGGGGAATCCCTAGGGTGGAGAGGCGGGCCGGAGGAGACACTCCCAGCCTGCAGGATCTTCTCAGCAGATCTCTCTCTCTCCTCGGCACCTGAATTCTGCACACAGACCAAAGCACATGAGCAGGTTTCTGTCCTCAGGGATTGCAGCCACGGGGTGCAGAGATGTGAAGGTTACACCTGCCCCGAAGCTCAGTGAGAGCAGAGAGGAGCAGCTTCCTGCTTGAGCAAACTCCTGGAAGACATGGGATTGTGGGGGTGGGGTCAGCGCAGACAGGGAGAGAAGAGCCTCCTCCCATCCCCACGGTGATCAGAGCCACAGAAGCAGGCTTCTACTGAAACAGATTACATCCTGCATAAAGACCCACATGTACCATTGTGTATGGAATATCTAGTTAGAGCTAGCACTTTTCTGTAATCTTCTCTTTCCAACATATATTTCATTAGTCTTTTCATTTCTCCTGTAGGGCCTTAAGAATTTCTTGAAAATGACTTCTGTGAAATAATTCCATATGCCTTTAAACTTGTTCACATACTTTTTCAATGTTTAGTGAAATTGCAAAAGTCAGTTTAGATATTTGCAAACAGTGATAACTTCTTTTCTTTGATGCCCATGTGATTCCCTCCAGCTGGTATATTCCTGGAGTTGGAAGGAATCTCAGTAGGCGTCTATCTCCTTTACACTGAAAAGGTGGTTTTTTAGACCAGAGGCATGACAGGTGCTTGAGAACTGCTAGAAACAAAATCTCAGGCCTCACCTCAGATCTGCTGAGTTAGGATCTGGATTTTAGGGCAATTTCTAGGTGACTCTTTAAGCGGGTAAATAATCCACCTACAATGCAGGAGACACAGGAGACGCAAGTTCCATCTCTGAGTTGGGAAGATCCCCTGGAGAAGAGAATGGCAATCCACCCAGCATTCTTGCCTGGGAAATCCCATGGACAGAGGAGCCTGATGGACTACAGTCCATGGGGTCTAGAAGAGTTGGCCATGACTGAGTGACTAAACAACAGCATGTGTGTATAAATACTTGTATGCATGTGTGAGTCTGTGTGTGTGAGTGTGTAGATTAATCATAGGAGTGACATCTTTGCCTTGGTTAGAAGCAAGTTCCAGGTGTTGAATTATACAGAGTGTGAGTGTAAGTACTACCCTAGGGTCTTTCTTCCATGTAAACAGAAACTTGAGAAACAATGATCAGATCTCATCTGTGACCACATTCTCACAGATGCAGGGACCTAAAGCTTGGCACCTGAACCGCTTCACCAGTGACAGAGCTGGGTTTCCAATCCTCTCATCTGCTTTCACACCACACTCACCAGCTTCTGCACCCACTTGTTGTTCAGTTACTTAGTCCTGTCTAACTCTTTGCAACCCCATGGACCGCAGCACGCCAGGCTTCCCTGTCCATTACCATCTCCCAGAGCTTGCTCAAACTCATGTCCATTGAATCAGTGATGTCATCCAACCATCTCATCCTCTATTATCTGCCTCTCCTCTTGCCTTCAGTCTTTCCCAGCATCAGGGTCTTTTCCAAGGAGTCGGCTCTTTGATTAGATGGCCAAAGTATTGGAGTTTCAGCTTCAGCATCAGTCCTTCCAATGAATATTCAGGGTTGATTTCCTTTAGGATTGACTGGTTTGATCTCCTTGATGTCCAAGGGACTCTCAAGAGTCTTCTCCAACACCACAGCTCAAAAGCACCAATTCTTTGGCACTCAGCTTTCTTTATGGTCCAACTCTCATATCCATACATGATTACTGGAAAAACTATAGCTTTGACTAGATGGACCTTAGTCAGCAAAGTAATGTCTCTGATTTTTTTCTGCGTTTTTTCAACACCCACTGCTCCATCCAAACATCTCTTGCTGAAGTCACAAGTGACCACTCAGTCCATGCAGTCTCCATTCTGTTTTCCCAGAGACAGGTCTGTCCCTGAAAGAGCTTTACAAAGGAAGCTTGGTGGTGTCCTCAGTGGATGCAGGGTCTATAGGTCCTTCAGTTCAGTCACTAAGTCATGTCTGAGTCTTTGCAACCCTAGGGACTGCAGCATGCCAGGCTTTCTTGTCCATCACCAATTCCTGGAGTTAACTCAAACTAATGTCCATTGAGTCAGTGATGCCATCCAACCATCTCATCCTCTGTTGTCCCCTTCTCCTCCTGCCTTCAATCTTTCCCAGCATCAGGGTCTTTTCAAATGAGTCTGTTCTTCGCATCAGGTGGCCAAAGAATTGGAGTTTCTGCTTCAACATCAGTCTTTCCAATGAATATGCACGAATGATTTCCTTTAGGATGGACTGGTTGGATCTCCTTGCAGTCCAAGGGACTCTCAAGAGTCTTCTCCAACACCACAGTTCAAAAGCATCAATTCTTCAGTGCTCAGCTTTCTTTATAGGACCTTCAGCCATTCTCAAAGCCCATGGTAACCAAGGGTGCTGGATGACTCTTTTGTTCCCCACAAATTACAAAGGATTTGGCCAGACAAATACTCCAAGACCCTCTAGAGCCTTTCCCTTGTGCAGAAACTTCAGCCAGAATAAACCAACAGTGAGACAGAGGGAGAAAGCTCATAGCATTTTCTGGGACTCCAAATGACTGTTACAGACTTAGCTCTGATTTTTCCAGCTCTCGCTCTCTAACCACAACCTCACTGTCCTTCACTGTTTCCCAAGCCACACTGGTGATGCCAGGAATCTCCTGCCCTGTCTTCTCACCTGGAAGAACTGCTGACCTCTTCTAGGTGATCGTACTCGGACGTCCCATGCTATATAAAGGCTTTCTGTCAATCCAGCTACCAGCCCATTCCCACACCCTGACCAGCTCCTGGAGACCCTCCATGTCCCCACCCCTTATATTTGATCAAGATGGCACTTAAGATGCATTGCAATGGCCTATTTGGCCTGAATGAAGATTCCTTTCTGGGATGTAGTTTCCAGGGGCGAACTCAGGGCCTGAGTTCACACTTTGTTTTTCCTAATGTCTAGCATGTGGGCACCAAGTGATTTTTTAAAGAGTGGCTGCAAAAGAAAGAACCCAAAGACAAATAAAACAATATTTTGTTGACCCGGGCTCTACTAACATAGTCTCTAGTAACATAGTGGCCTGGGTAGCCCTGTTCTATTCACCTTTTGACATCCTGTGAGCTGGTCACAGAAATAAAGAGGCTGCCAGCATTTCAGACCTCAGTTTCATCATCAGGTCCAAATTAATTCCCAATGTCCAGGCAAAAGCAGAGCGTGGCACTCTGACAAGTCATACCAGGCTCACTTACGTAAATATTTTTCTGCACAGTTTAATGTCTCTGAGTTGGGGGTCTGACTTCCAATGTCAGCACAGAGCCCTGGTGGGAGTATAACATTCCCACCAGGCTTCAGTTGAATATTTATGAATATCCTATAGTAGCTGCCTTCTATTGTTCCTGGAAGGCTTTTATTGTTTAGAGAGTAATTAATCATATTCTGAGGGAAAATGCAGGAGCCAAGTTCCATGGTGAGGTTTATGATGGTTTTTCCTCCCCAGATGAGCAAAGTAAGAACCTCAGCCAAAGTTTTCTCCCCAAGTTGCTTATCTCCTGTATGAATCTGGACCCATTTCCACGGCCAAGGTGGGAATCCATGACCACTCAGCCAGCTGAAGAAGAGAGTTTAGGTGTGAGTGTTCTGCTGTGGATTTTGTGAGCCTGCTCTCTGGGATTCAAGTGTGTGCTAAGTCACTTCAGTCATGTCTGACATTTTTTGACCCCATGGACTGTAGCCCGCCAGGTTCCTCTGTCCATGGGATTCTCCAGGCAAGAATACTAGAGTGGGTTGCCATATCCTCCTCCAAGGGATCTTCTCAACCCAGGGATCGTACCCAGGTCTCATGTTTCCTGCATTGGCAGGAGGATTCTTTACCACTTCAGTTCAGTTCAGTTCAGTCACTCAGTCGTGTCTGACTCTTTGCAACCCCATGAATTGCAGCACGCCAGGCCTCCCTGTCCATCACCAACTCCCGGAGTTCACTCAGATTCACTAGCGCCACCTATAATTTCCCTGGTGGCTCAGATGGTAAAGAATCTGCCTGTGATGCAGGAGACCTGGGTTTGATCCCTGGATCAGGAAGATCCCCTGGAGGAGGAAATGGCAACACACCCCAGTATTCTTGGCTGGAGAATGCCATGGACAGAAGAACCTGGTGGGTTAAAGTCCGGGGTCCCAAAGAGTGAGATAAAACTGAGCACTTTGGAGTTCATGATTTAGGCCAAATGCTGAACCTGGACTTGTATCTCACACTTATTTCTGGTAAGGCTATTAGAGCTCTTCATACATTACCCAACCCCAGAATGAGAACCGTTTATAGAATTTCAAAGGTTGATATGGGGGAGTTCCCACTCTGTGCATTATCCTGATGCTGGGGAAGATTGAAGGCAAAAGGAAAAGGGGATAGCAGAGGATGAAATGGTTGGATGCCATCACAGACTCAATGGACATGAGTCTGAGCAAGCTCCAGGAGATGGTGTAGGACAGGGAAGCCTGGTGTGCTGCAGTCCATGGGGTCACGAAGAGTCAGACACGACCGAGTGACTGAACAACAGAACAACCTACCAAATACATATTAAACAATAGGCTTTTTCTCCATTTACTGTGTAACATAAAAAAGAGATGCTGTATCTGTTTGCTATTGATAATCATTCCTGAATTCAGTGGTTTAAAACAGGAAACATTCATCTTTGTCGTGAGTCTAGTGGTCATGCAGGAGGCTCTTCTTCCTATCTCCCCAGAGCTCAGTCAAGCCCCGTGATTGGCTTGAGTCACCCTGGTACGAGGTTCTGCTGGTTGACGACCAGCTTGGCTGTGCCTCATGCCATCTTTCCACTTCTGGCAAGTTCGGCAAGTCTTGTCCTCAGGCTGACCTGAACAGAGGTTGAACAAAGAGAAGAAACAGGCAGGGTGTCTGGAGGTCTAGGCTTGAAAGAGTTTCACCTTAATTCTGCCACATATTTTTGGTATTTTTTTTTTTTTTCCTTTTTCTTTTTTGCCAGGGCAAATCTCAAAAATGTTCCAGAGTTAAGAAGTAGGGAAATACTTTCTGCTTCCTGATGTCAGTGGCTGTAAAATCACATTTCAAAGGGGGATCAGGGGGCAGCCCCCGTGTAATCAGTCACAGATGTGTTCTTAGTTGATGACGTGGGAAACTCAACAAAAAAAGAGATTAGCAAGGGGCTTTCACTTCCAAGGAAGAAAGGCCACGGAAGGCATTTCCTCTGTGGCAGGAAGGACATTATAGTCTCAAGTTCAAACAAGTTGATTACAGACAACTCAGGCAGAAAGTGAGATAAACAAAGAAAGACGAAGTCATACTCACCATGATGTCAGCCTGCATGGTGTGCAGTGAGATGGACCGGAGGAGGGAGGAGAGGCGCACACCCACTTTCCTGGTCTGGATCTCCGTTAACCTGGAGGCGAACCGTGTCCTCTGGCCAAAGGACTGATCGTGGTGAAGCCCTGTCAACAGCCTCCTCAATCCCAAACCAGCTCAGATATGGCATTTCTGATCCCGCCACCTATGGAAGAGGTCATGATAGGGATGGAAGAGTTTCTGGTAAGTCCCTGTGTGTGTATGAATCCTCTCCTTTGTCTAGAAATTCTTCTTTTGGGGCTGGAAAAATATATTCATATACTAATGAAAGTGAAAGTTGCCTCAGTCGTGTCCGACTGTTTGCCATCCTATAGACTATATAGTCCATGGAATTTTCCAGGCCAGAATACTGGAGTGGGTTGCAGTTCCCTTCTCCAGGGGAATCTCCCCAACCCAAGGATCAAACCGAGGTCTCCGGCATTGCAGGCAGATTCTTTACCAGCTGAGTCACCAGGGGTGCCCAATATACTAATAATATTTAAAAAAATAACAGTGAAAAAAAATTTAGTTGGAATTATTTGTAGTTCAAATGCTGAGCAGATAGAAAAGCTGAAAATGTTTGACATTTATTCTATGGTTAAGTTGTAAGCAGGAGAGAGGCCTGATCAGCTTTGTAGTTTAGGAAGGGCATTTCTAGCTGGAGTGAATGTTCACAGGGGACTTGAGAACACAAACCTGGGTTTTTATTGTATTGCATTAAGCTCACAGAAAACACCTGAGAAATTAATTTAGAAATCCATTTTAACAGCAGCAAAAATGAAAAATACTTAGAAATATATTTCTCAAAATCTATATAAGACACTTGACTCTGAAAACCTTAACTCATTGGTAAGAGAAGTGGAAGGAGACTTGAATGAGAGGGAGATGTGCAGTGTTTGTGAATTAGGGGACTCAGCAGCGCTATGATGTCAATTCTCCCCAAATTGCTCCATAGATTCAGTGTGTTCTCAAAGTCCCATCAGATGTTTTATATAGAAATTGAAAGTTGGTTCAAAAATTTATACTGGAATGCAAAGAACCTAGAATAGCCAAAACAATCTTGAAAAAGAAAAAGCAAAGTTGGACTACTCACATCATGATTTCAAAATTTCTTATAAAACTACAGTAATCAAGACCCTGTGGTTTGGGAATAAGGCCGGAGCAAAATGGGCTGACAAACCACAGCTGTGAGCCAAAAACAGCCTGCCGCCTGCTGTTGTACAGTTACAAGAGAGATTTCACATTTTTAAAAGTTTGACAAAATCAAAAGAAGAATGCTATATTGTGCACACAGAAACGGCATGAAATTCACCTTTCTGTGTCCATTATGGAAGTTTCAGAACATAGCCATACTCCACACCACATGGAGAGACATGAGTCTTTGCAACCAAGACCATGTTGCCGGCAAAACCTAAAATACTCCCTGGCTGGCCCTTTACAGAATAAGTTTATTCATATTTGGACAAAGAGATCAGAAGAATGCAATAGAGAGCCTCCAGACTGTTGTGGTTGTTTAGTTGCTAAGCCACATAAAACTCTTTGTACCTCTATGGACTGTAACCCGCCAGGCAACTCTGTCCACGGAATTCTCCAGACGAGAAGACTGGAGTGGGTTGCCATTTCCTCCTCCAAGGGATCTTCCTGACCCAGGGATCAAACCTGCGTCTACTGCATTGCAGGTGGATTCTTCACCACTGAGCCACCAGGGAAGCCCTATGTTAATACACTGGCTTTTACTAAGAGTGCCCAGGCAATTTGATGGTGAGTTTTCCGACCGACTCCACATGGAAGCCCTGAGCCTCAGTACCTACCCCACAACCTGCACAAAAATGACTTGAGGTTGATCACAGATCTAACATTACAGGTATTGGAAGAAAACAGAGGCACATATCTCAGTGGCTTTGGGGTAAGCAAATACATTTTCTTTTTTTGAGAGGACGCAAAAACTTTAATTGTAAGAGAACAAGATGGATAGATTGGTTTTATCATAACTAAAGCTCAAGTGAGGAAGCTATGATGAAAATGAAAAGACAAGCCACATGTTGGGAGAAAATAATCATGATATAGTGTTTAACAAAGAACTTAAATCCAAAATATAGAAAGAACACCTTTAAATCAATAACGAAAGGGGAAAATAATGAAAGACTCAGTTCTCAGTTTTAAAAGTCAGTTTTAAAAGATGGACACAGACTACTATAGCCATGTCACCAAAGAAAATATGTGATTAGTTAACAACCTCATGTAAAGGTGTTTAGCATCTCTAGTCATCAAGAAATTGCAAACTAAACCCAAAAGGGAATGTGATCACAACCCATTAGTTCAGTTCAGTAGCTCAGTCGTGTCCGACTCTTTGCGACCCCATGAATCGCAGTACGCCAGGCCTCCCTGTCCATCACCAACTCCCGGAGTTCACTCAGACTCACGTCCATCAAGTCCGTGATGCCATCCAGCCATCTCATCCTCGGTCGTCCCCTTCTCCTCCTGCCCCCAATCCCTCCCAGCATCAGGGTCTTTTCCAATGAGTCAACTCTTCGCATAAGTTGGCCAAAGTACTCGAGCTTCAGTTTTAGTATCATTCCTTCCAAAGAAATCCCAGGGTTGATCTCCTTCAGGATGAACTGGTTGGATCTCCTTGCAGTCCAAGGGACTCTCAAGAGTCTTTTCCAACACCACAGTTCAAAAGCATCAATTCTTTGGCGCTCAGCCTTCTTCACAGTCCAACTCTCACATCCATACATGACCACAGGAAAAACCACAGCCTGGACTAGATGGACCTTAGTCGGCAAAGTAATGTCTCTGCTTTTGAATATACTGTCTAGGTTGGTCATAACTTTTCTTCCAAGGAGTAAGCGCCTTTTAATTTCATGGCTGCAGTCACCATCTGCAGTGATTTTGGAGCCCAAAAAAAAACAAAGTCTGACACTGTTTCTACTGTTTCCCCATCTATTTCCCATGAAGTGATGGGGCCAGATGCCATGATCTTCGTTTTCTGAATGTTGAGCTTTAAGCCAACTTTTCCACTCTCCTCTTTCACTTTCAACAAGAGGCTTTTTAGCTCCTCCTCACTTTCTGCCATAAGGGTGGTGTCATCTGCATATCTGAGGTTATTGATATTTCTCCCAGCAATCTTGATTCCAGCTTGTGTTTCTTCCAGTCCAGNAGATGCCATGATCTTCGTTTTCTGAATGTTGAGCTTTAAGCCAACTTTTTCACTCTCCTCTCTCACTTTCAACAAGAGATAACAATTGCACATACATTGTTTATTTCTAATCATTTAAAATGTCACAATAAATTTGCAGAAAAGCTGTACCCACTTATAAATAAAATGTAGAAGAATTATTCCAGGGGAATATGAGTGTGCATGGGATCAATACAATCCATCAGTACAATCTTCTTAGAAGCATAAAAATAATATAGAAAAAAATTAAGGATAATGTTTCTTTGTATCCTTAGGATAAGGAAGAGAGGTATGTGGTAATTTTTTTAAATTTGTTTCCTGTTTTATTTTCCAATTAGACAAGTATTCTGAATAAAGCTTTTTAAATATCAGCACTTTTAAGCAACACTTCTTCAGCTAAATGAAGATAAATCAGAGGTAACATATAGATGTATCAAGAATACATTCTGAAAATGAATGATAGATATATAGTCGTGTAGTATAGTGTTAATCACTCTGTTGTGTACAACTCTTTGTGATCCCATGGGCTATAACCTGCCAGGCACTTCCGTTCATGGGGCTCTCCAGGCAAGAATACTTGAGTGGGTTGCCATTTGCTCCTCCAGGGAATCTTCCTGACCGAGGAATCAAACCAAGGTCTCCTGCATTGTATGTGGATTCTTTACCGTCTGAGCTCCCAGGGAAGTCCAGAAAATGAGTGATAGTAAGATAATTAAAATATGTGAAAATACAGGTGATCTTCAAACGCATAAACAGAAAAAAAAAGTCACAATTTAAATGGGCCATCAGTTCAGTTCAGTTCTGTCGTTCAATCCTGTCAGACTCTTTGAGAACCCATGAATTGCAGCACACCAGGCCTCCCTGTCTATCACCAACACTCAGAGTTCACCCGAACTCATCTGCATAAAGTCCGGAATGCCATCCAGCCATCTCATCCCCTGTTGTCCCCTTCCTTTCTTTCCCCTAATCCCTCCCAGCATCAGAGACTTTTCCAATGAGTCATAAGTGGCCAAAGTATTGGAGTTTCAGCTTCAGCATCAGTCCTTCCAATGAACACCCAGGACTGGTCTCCTTTAAGATGGACTGGTTGGGTATCCTTGCAGTCCAAGGGACTATCAAAAGTCTTCTCCAACACCACAGTTCAAAAGCATCAATTCTTCAGCGGTCAGCTTTCCTCACAGTCCAACTCTCACATCCTTACATGACCATCCAAGGCTAGGAAAAATCATAGCCTTGACTAGACGGAACTTTGTTGGCAAAGTAATATCTCTGCTTTTTAATATGCTATCAGGTTGATCATAACTTTCCTTCCAAAGAATAAGTGTCTTTTAATTTCATGACTGAAATCAGCATCTGTAGTGATTTTGGAGCTCAAAAAAAGGAAGTCTGACACTGTTTCCACTGGTTCCCCATCTATTTCCCATGAAGTGATAGGACCAGATGCCCTGATCTTCATTTTCTGAATGTCTAGCTTTAAGCCAACTTTTTCACTTTCCTCTTTCACTTTCATCAAGAGGCTTTTTAGTTCCTCTTCACTTTCTGCCATAAGGGTGGTATCATCTGCATATCTGAGGTTATTGATATTTCTCCCAGCAATCTCGATTCCAGCTTGTGCTTCTTCCAGCCGAGCATTTCTCATGATGTACTCTCCATATAAATTAAATAAGCAAGGTGACAATATACAGTCTTGACATACTCCTTTTCCTATTTGGAACTGGTCTGTTGTTCCATGTCTAGTTCTAACTGTCGCTTCCTGACCTGAATATAGGTTTCTCAAGAGGCAGGTCAGTGGTCTGGTATTCCGATCTCTTTCAGAATTTTCCACAGTTTATTTTGTGATCCACAGAGTCAAAGGCTTTG
The DNA here is from genome assembly GCA_006408695.1 of Aepyceros melampus. Classification (NCBI taxonomy): domain Eukaryota; kingdom Metazoa; phylum Chordata; class Mammalia; order Artiodactyla; family Bovidae; genus Aepyceros; species Aepyceros melampus. The sequence goes on along the minus strand of SJXQ01010992.1, from coordinate 39,742 downwards.
GCCTAGTCAATGAAGCAGAAATATATGTTTTTCTGGAATTCTCTTGCTTTTTCCATGATCCAGCACATGTTGGCAATTTGATCTCTGGTTCCTCTGCCTTTCCTAAAACTAGTTTGAACATCTGGAAGTTCACGCTTCAAGGTATTGCTGAAGCCTGGCTTGAAGAATTTGTGCATTACTTTACTAGTATGTGAGATGAGTGCAATTGTGCAATAGTTTGAGAATTCTTTGGCATTGCCTTTCTTTGGGATTGGAATGAAAATTGACCTTTTCCAGTCCTGTGGACACTGCTGAGTTTTCCAAATTTCCTGGCATATTGAGTGGTAAGTATGTTAAATATTATACTGAATGAAATGTTTCTGGAAAATACTCAAAATGATTCTGAAATAATTTAAATGCTGTATTATTCAAAGAAGATTACATTTGGAGAAAATAATTTGAGTTGCATGGATCCAAGTTCATGAAAGTCAACACTCAAGATCAAGAACTAGCAAGGTGAATAAAAGTAATTTTAATTGCCAATCACTGAGACCTTTGTATATTCCAAACACAGTTCTGTAACAAACATTACCCTGTTTAATTCTGCAATTAAAATTAAAAAGACCCTGATGCTGGGAAAGATTGAGGGGAGGAGGAGAAGGGGACAACTGAGGATGAGATGGTTGGATGGCATCACTGACTCAATGGACGTGGGTTTGGGTGGACTCCAGGAGTTGGTGATGGACAGAGAGGCCTCATGTGCTGCAATTCATGGAGTCGCAAAGAGTTGGAAACGACTGAGCGACTGAACTGAACTGAACTGAATTCTGCAATAGCTACATAGGAAAATCCTGTATGCATTAAGTAACTCACTAATGATCCTATAATAGTACAGTAACTCCAAGATTCAACCGTCTTTCTCCTACACTACTCATATACTGATTTCTTGAGCATTGTCGTCCTGAAGGATTTTCACCTATGATAGAAAGAAATAGCTATTAAACACAAAAGAAAGAAGATATGATTGATAGAACGAAGTCCCAAAGATGAGAGTACAAAATGCCATTAAGATCACCATAACGTTTCCTGTTTAAGAAACTTGCTTACATGTGTCATTTAATTAAGTCACCTAGATAAGGTTACTTAAACTTGGGAGTTTTTTTGAAGACATATTTAAAATGTTTGTTAAAAAAAAAAATGTATTTGTAGGGACTTTCCTTGTGGTCCAGTGGTTGAGAATTCGCCTCCAAATGCAGAGGGCATGGGTGTGATTCCTGATTCGGGAAATAAGACCCCACAAGCCACAGGGCAACTAAGCCTGCTTGCTGCAATGAGAGAAAGCTCTCACACCACAACCAAGAGCCTGAACAGACAAAATAGAAGAAAGAAAATGTATGTGTAGGGGTAAAGGATGGGCTCAATAAAGGACAGAAATGGTATGAACCTAACAGAAGTGGAAGATATTAAGAAGAGGTGGCAAAAATACACAGAAGAACTGTACAAAAAAAAAAAAAAACCTTCATGACCCAGATAATCATGATGGTATGATCACTCACCTAGAGCCAGACATTCTGGAATGTGAAGTCAAGTGGGCTTTAGAAAGCATCATTACAAACAAAGCTAGTGGAAGTGATGGAATTCCAGTAGAGCTATTTCAAATCCTGAAAGATGGATAAGGAGGCCTGGCGTGCTGCAGTTCATGGGGTAGCAAAGAGTCGGACACGACTGAGTGACTAAACTGAACTGAACTGAAAGGGTATACAAATGTAAAATATGCTTCTTATAATGTTACAAAAGTGAGAAAAAGTATGAAGATGAGGCAAGAATTTGAGGCAGGAGTTAGAAATTTAAGAAAATTCAAGTAAGCCCTAATCCTAATCCTTTTATTTATTTTTTCTTTTTTTTTGTTTGTTTGTTTTTGGAGTGAAAAATTTGTTTTATTTCAGATGCCAGCAACTCGGGGCGGGGGAGATTGGTGGACATCTGTCCAAAAGCCAACTCCTCCCTCCCTGACAAACAGTGGGGCAAGAAATTTTATAAACAGAAGTGGGGGCGGCTGCATGCAGAAATAACACAGTCATCTCTAACATCTTCAAACTGATCATCAGTGGTCTAACCAGCATCATCTTGGTGGTTTTAGGTACAGTTCATCTTCAGTTCCAGGGTTCATTTTCCCCATTTCTTTGTGGCCTCTTCTCGGAATTGCAGCAGCTCATGTCCTGGGTACAGTCTGTCAGCATGTCGTTAGCTTTTCCACTTGATGTGTTATTATCTATAAGACAGCTCACAGGATATGGCTCAGAATATTATCTACAGCCCTTGAGAAAGAACTTAAAGTCCTTGACTATGCTTAATGACTACATTATTGTTATTTAATCTCCTTTGACTGTTACCTTTTGTTTCCACATTTCTCTCTTCTCTGATTAAGCTTCTTTGACTAAAGTTTCCACAGACAAAGATAGGCAGAGGACATGACCTAATCCTTTTAAAGAATGAGGAAGAGTAAAAGTTCTGAGCAGTGAGAAAGAGCTTTTAGCCAGGAAATTCCAGACTTTCTTGGTAAGACCCTATCTTTCACTGTACACACGACTCTCAGACTTCCATTCCTACCCTCACACGTGTACTATGTATTTGGTGTCTAGCAAGATTATCAATCATTCCCAATTGTTTTGATTCTCATAAGGACTTCTTTACCATTTTATTTGATCCCATTTCCCTCCTGTCCACACTCTTTACACCCTTTCACCTATGGAACTCAGCATCAGCAGCAAAACCCTCAAGTTCTGGACTTCTTTCAATACTATTTACTCAAGCTTTGTGCTCTAATGGAAACTTACAACTCTCCTAAAGATTCTGTCATAAAGTGTTTTCCTTACTTCTTTTGCTGCTTTCAGATTATTCTCTCTACCTCTCTCTAGGAAAAAGAAACAAAGAAAAAAACATAAGGTTTGAATGTCATGACATCAGAAAATATACTATACATTGCTCAGTGCAATCAACTCCTCATTTACCTCTCTTCATCCTCTAAAGATTTATAGTCCTGGCTGTTATTTTTTCCAACAATACTCTTGTCATAATTCTTAATGATTTCAATATTTGCATACTGATATCTAGCCCTATTAGTTTCTTGTTCTTTCTTCTTATTGTCTTGTCTTAAAATTTCCTCAGATACTCATTCCCATTGTCATATTCTATAATAGATGTTGTCTTTACCAATAGCCTTAATAATTTTTTAAACACACTTTCCTATTATTCCCAAATCATAAACTCTGTCCTTAGCATTCCTTGTCTTTTCACTCCAATGCAATCTGCAGTCTACTGTTTCTATCACCTTTTTGCAGTCCATCACTACTTATATGCCTCACTTACTTCTTTATCTATAAATATCTTGACCATTATTGCTCTTTGAATATACCTCTCTTCCCACCATTTTCCTTTTTTATAGATCCCACCCTGGAAAAAATTTCACATTAGCCAAAACCTTGTGTCTACATGCTCCAGGCTTCTCCCTAGATAAATGAATATTACTGGAAGAAAAAATAAAAGCATGTTGTCTGATCTTACTTTAAATGTAAATGTTGAGGTTCTTTAATCACACTGTATTTCCTTAGTCATTTCATCCTCTCATTCTAATCATTATGTATTTTGTTATCTTTAATCCAACCTCCAACTCCTCCATTCCCATCCTCACTCAGCTTCCTATTTTCCAGGTAAAAGAGAAACAACAAAGAACATGTTTCAAAGCTTCCACCATTATACCTGAATCCTGCATATAGAATATTCATATCCATATCACTCACCACCATCTAATATGCTACATATCACCTTTATGTATTTTGTTTATTGTGTATTCTTTTCCCCTTTGCAGTCATTATAAATTTCAACTGGGAAATATTTTTTGTCTTTGTTACTTATCACTGTGCCTATAGTATCTACAACAACATTTGTTAGGGAAAGTGCAATAAATATCGTGTGCATGTATATGTGTATGTATATATGGAAAAATAATTTTCCCTCTACCATACAGTTGAACCCTCCATACCAAAAAATAATATATAGATTAATAGAAGAAAAGCAAATAGATATGTGTAGAGATCCAACTGAGTAACTCTCCAAAATAGGTCAAGTCATCATCTTAAATACTATTTTTAGCTAAGGAATAAAGAAAGATGTTGGGGTTGAGAGGTGGAGAAAGACCAGTTATGAGAATTACCAGGAAAATCAAGGTAAAGAAGGGTAAAATTATTTTGGAGATATAAATCTGTGCCTCTTCATTATAAGAATTTATAGAGATTCTAGTGATTCTCTCCTCCCTGGTACAAAGAAGGTAAGTACTCTTATAAGTGGAGATTGCGGTTTTCAATGCAAATTTCTCTTACAAAAAGGTACCTTCTATTCAGCTTTTGGAGCTTCTGTGTCTGCTATTTTTTAAAAAATAATCACCCTAAAATGAAATAGGTATATTTTTGGGTGACAAATTCTGCCTCCTTTTCACATAATGTATACACATTCTATTTAAATGATTTCATGAAATAGATCTTATAATCTTCCTTTTAAAAATGATGAAACTGAGGTATAGACAGTTGAAGTTACTTTCTGAGGACCATTGATCAATCCACTGGTGGAACCAGATTTCCAGCTTATGTCATTCTAAACCCAAAGCTAAATATGTGTCAATTTAAATCCAAAATATTAGTTCTAAATGTTTGTGCCCAGAATATTTGTCCATATTTATCTCACTGCCTTCTTACACAGGCGTCTTAGGCAGTGCTAGTAGTAAAGAACCCTGCCAATGCAAGAGACCTAAGAGACATAACCCTGGGCTTCCCTGGTGGCTCAAACAGTAAAGAATCTGCCTGCAATGCAGGAGACCTGGGTTCAGTCCCTGGGTCAGGAAGATCCCCTGCAGAAGGAAATGGCAACTCCCTCCAGTATTCTTGCCTGGAGAATTCCATGAACAGAGGAGCCTGGCAGGTTACAGTCCAAGGGACTCCAAAGAGCTGGACATGACAGCAGCTAACTTCTTTTTCTTTCTTTCTTTCTAAGAGACACAAGTGTGATCCCTGGGTTGGGAAGATCCCTTGGACGAAGGCAGGGCAGGACCGAGGTGCCTGGTGGGCTACAGTCCATAGGGTCTCAAAGAGTCAGACACAACTGAAGTGAATTAGCCTTCATGCAGACACACACCTTCTCACACACACCTTAGACTCATCCATCAACCTAGAAAACTTCCTGTCCTTCCACATGCCTTAGGCTGGGCCAGCCCAGTCAGTCATGTGAATATGTGTCCTGTTTCAGATCTGGGAAGTGTTCTGCTTTCTGGATGTTGAAATTGTATTCATTCTTCAGGACATATGTAGAATACATCCTCTGTGTGTGTGTGTGTGTGTGTCTTTCAAATTTATCTCAACTGGATTTTCTCTTCCCTTAACTCTCAACAATATCACTATCTACCTTAGAGCACATATTTAAAGTACAGAGCAGAGAAAGATATCCATCTTATCTATTTCAACTTCCTCCAGACACTCTAGCAGATCACCAGCTCCTTGCAGTGCTTATTCATTTTTATATCTCAGTACAGCAACACCACTGGATGCTTTTCATCTGATAATTATAACACTCCTTGAATAGTTGCTGCTAAACGTTGTTCTAAGACATTACATATGTTAATTAATTCAATCTTCATAAATCTGCGGCAATAGTTACAATCATTATCCAAAATTTTGACATTGCAAAGTGAAGTACAGAGAACTGACAAGAAGTTTCTCGTCTGGGAGTATGAGGTCAAAAATCTCATAGTTAATAGTTATTTGTGCTGGGATTTGTACTGAGGCAACCTGGTTCCATAGGACTTGTACTTTTTAAACCATGAAAAGATACTATCTTTTGGCTAGTGATTGGTAAATTTACCATAAATATTCGTTGAATCCAATAGGCTCAATAATAGCATCTTTAAAATATTATAGAACACAGTTATACTAAAGGAATGGGTGTCATCTTGTGACATCTTTATCTGGCCTTCCATGGCAAAATTAGGTCATTGTAATTATAAGCTTTATATATATTAATATTAGGAGTGATCATAACAGACTTATCAAGGCTAATTGCATTGAATTAAGGTCAAATTTGCATTGTATGTCAAGTGATAAAATATTGCATGGACCAGACAAGCTTTTTTTTTTTTTTTAAGTATACTTCCAAGATCAAGTAGAAGACTTGATCACACAGAAATAAACTGAAAGTCTATTGTAGAGTCTCAAATTGGTCCAGCAAAAGGAAGAAAACATCTGAAATTTCAGTTGCATAATTATTTGTGTAAATGATATGAAACTTGCCTTTCACAGTCTTTCCTTATTCTGACTGGCCTCAGGAAAGAAATAGTATTACCATTTTGAGGGGGAAGGAAATTTCATCTACTTTTCTAGGTTCAACTGGCTAATCTAAGGATTAAATTAATATGAGACAGATTAACAGAACAATACCAAATAAAAGTTTAATCACATGTGTACATTGGAGAGACTCAGGAAAACTGAGTAATTTACCAAAATGACAGAAGACTTCATCTTAAATACCATCTTTAACTCTGGGAGATGGTGATGGACAGAGAGGCCTGGCGTGCTGTGATTCATGGGGTCGCAAAGAGTCAGACACGACTGAGCGACTGAACTGAACTGAACTGAACTAAAAACAAAACAAAACAAAAAAGATGCTGGGAGCAGTGGTTTGGAACTCCAAAGGGAAGGAAAGAAATTCATATGGAGGTAGAAAAGCAAATGTTTGGTGAGGAGAGGTTTGATGTGTCCTGCCGAAACAAGGGAGCACAGAGCAGACTCTGACCTTTAGGTCCTGTCTAGAGTTTCCCTGGAGTTCTCTGGTGGCTCATTGGGAAAGAATCTGCCAATGCAGGAGACACAGATCAGGAAGATCCCCTGAAGAAAGAAATGACAACCCATTCCAGTATTATTGCCTGGAAAAATCCCATGGACAGAGGAGCCTGGCGGGCTACAATCAAGGAGGTAGCAAAAGAGTTGGACACAACTTAGAAACTAAATAATAACAAGAGTTAACCCAAGCCCCTAAGTCATGTTCTTTGAGGATATCTCTGGTGCTGGCTCTATTCCAGAAATAGGCCCTCTGTAGAAATTCTTGTAGGCAGTTATGGAAAAGATCAGAGTTTCTTTCTGAGTCTTTTGGACCTTGATCACTTTTTTTAAAAATAGTTCACATGCCAAAGAGAAGTTTTAGGGTGGCAAGTTTTGTTCTCCAACAACATACACCCTCCACACTTCACACAGAAGTGCTGAGATATATATTTTTGAACTACAGAGAAGGAAAACAAAAAGAGATAAGTGAAATGTGGATAGAAACTGAATTTTTCAAAAAGAAAAAAGTAGATATCATTTAAAAACTATTTACATAGCTATTTTCAAAGAAAGTATGCTAAAAAGCCATTTCCAAAATATCCACATAAAGATATATTTTTAGTGTGTCACTGAGAAGAATTTTCCTTTTTTAAATTATGTCAAACTTTGGTTTTTAAAAAGTAATTTAGGTGATCTTTATGTACTGTGAGTATTCCTTTGATCCAAAACAAAATAGTTCTGTTTAATATCACAGTGAAATAGGTATTTAACATTTTAATCTAATCCTTGATAACTTTTATTTTCTTAATTTATTTAAAAAACAGGAGGAAAGAAATATATTTATCAAAAACTGACTATAGTCAATAAGTCTAATAAGAGTCAATTCATTAGGTTTTTAAAATGATATATATTTCATATATTACAGAAACATGCTTTATGTAAAGTGAGTTCCTCTAGTATATCTGCATGTCCTTCAGTCTCTACTGTTTAGTTATTACCTCTCAGGTCATTAGTTGTGCCTATTTTCTTAGCCACTTTGAATAGTCTAAGAGTAAATTTTTACAATCTTTTAAACACAAGCAAAACACACTGAAGATTTTCATGATCAGGCCTTCTGTAATGATGTGGCCCTTCACAACTGATGACTGGGAAGCAATCTCCAAACCTTACACATTAATCTTTTTTAAAGATATTAACCATCCCAGAATAGCCAAATATATAAATCCAGGGCATACTCTGAGTTTCAAGGAAAAGTGACCCTCTTTAAAGACATTATTTCGTTTTTAATGTGATATCAGTGGCTCTTCAAAACTCTCCCTTCATCTCCATGAACACTACTTTCATTATTTATATGATCATTTATGAATATTTGTTGTCATTGTTCAGTCATTAATTCCTGTCTGACTCTGCGATCCCAAGGACTGAAGCACGCAGGCTCCCCTGTCCTTCACTATCTCCAGGAGTTTGCTTAAATTCACAGTCAGTGATGCTATCTAACCATTCATCCTCTGCTGCTCCCTTCTCCTTTTGCCTTCAGTCTTTCCCTGTATCAGGATCTTTTTCAGTGAGTTGGTTCTCCACATCAAGTGGCCAAAGTGTTGGAGCTTCGGCTTCAGCATCGGTCCTTTCAATGAATATCCAGGGTTGATTACCTTATGAATATACTCTGGAGTAAACTGAAAAGAATCCCTATTTCCTCCCCCTGGAGTCCTGACACAGTAAAAATAAATAGAAGTAACACAGAAAATTACTTGTCTTGGTCCTTGGGTGTATGGTCTATATTAATACTTTTGATGAGTTCCAGAGTTAACAACTAATAGCAGAATATTTTATATAAACATGTCCTTCAGTACCTGCAGGAGGATGAGTTCCGAGACCCGCCATAGATACCAAAATCCCTGGGTGCTCACATCCCACAATTGGTCATATCTGTGAGTTTTACATACTCAGATTCAGCTAACAAACACGATTGGTTATACCCGTGGATACAGAGCTGGAGGAGTTGGAGTGCTGGCTGTATTAAAACTTTTCTTTATACATAAATTGTTGAACAACATGTATTTGAACTGCACGGGTCCATTTACATGCATTTTTTTCTTTTTCAATAGAAAATATCATAGTACTACATATTCACGGTTAGAGAGAACCACAGATGCCAAAGAATAGCATGTAAGAGGGGATCAACTCTAAGCTATAAGTGAATTTTCACTGTATGGAAAGTCTGGTCAATGCCTCTATCTCAATGGTGTTCAAGGATCAACTGTAATCTATGGACAGTGTTATGTTTACCTTGATATTGTTTTATTGTTTGTTTGTAGAGTCTGCATCTAATGCCTTAAGCAAGAGTTTGATAACACAGAAAGTACCACAAATTTTCTTCAGTAGTAAATGATTTCTTTGAGAACCATCCTGAAATATTTACTTGAAGTTAAACTTTTATGTGATATTTTTCACTGACACTGTTTACTTTTCTTCAAGCAATATTCTAAGTATTTTAATAGTTCATCTTATTTAATTCTCATCTTGATAGCTCAGTTGGTAAGGAATCCGCCTGAATGCAGGAGACCCTGGTTTGATCCCTGGGTCAGGAAGATTCCTGGAGAAGGGATAGGCTGCCCACTCCAGTATTCTTGGGCTTCCCTTGTGGCTCAGCTGGTAAAGAATCCACCCACAATGGAAGAGACCTGAGTTCAGTCTCTGGGTTGGGAAGATCCCCTGGAGCAGGGAAAGGCTACCCACTCCAATATTCTGGCCTGGAGAATTCCATGGACTGTATAGTCCAAGAGTCAGACACGACTGAGCAACTTTCAAAAAGAAAAAATAAATTCTCATAATTTCTAAAACATAGGAAAATTATTGTCTCCATTTTAGAAATGGCAACACTAAGATTAAAATCTAGTTAATTGTTCAGCATTGTACTGGTGAGTGGAAAAGCCAAGATTTTCACACAAGGTATTATTTTAGACATTTTAGAAGAGTCTTGAACACTGTGGACCACTCATGTAATCATGAGGTAGTGTCAGCCCTCCTCCCCATTCTAAGAATATAGTTTTTATGTAAGCAGGTATGGTAGAGGGTCCCCAAAGAAAAGAACCAGGTATGGCTTTCTTAACAGAAGAAATGCTACTTTTGGCCTAAGCCATTTTGTGACCTAAGTTTGGTGTCAGAATGCTTGCCCTTGAGCAGGTCTTAGTAATAAGGAGCTTGAGAACAAACTGTTCCCAAGAGAATTCTCTAGAGAATTAACAAAAGCAAAGATAACAAATCAGTTGTAAAAAACTCTTTTGTCTGTTTCAATAGTAAAGACTAGCTTGATGTACTTTCTTGAGCAGTTATGTAGTCAAACACACCTGGCAATCAACCATCAAACCAACTAGAATCTAAGAGATGATGACATTAATGTCTTCTGACCCTCATGACTTCAATCAACTAAAACTTGGACTCTGCCAGCCTCTCAAGCTCCTTTATGAATGTGCATGTACCCTTAACTTACAACTTCCCCAATTTTGCCACTTGAGGAAAGAGCCCCAGTGTTCTCCTTACTCTTCCAATTAATACAATTCTTTCTTCTCCAGGTCTGATCTTTGGCTTGGTTCTGTCTTTTGACTCACCAAGAGGTGAATCCAGTTTTTTCTGGTAACATTTCCACTTAATCAAAACATGTATTTGTGACAAAAATTCTGTAAATTATTATAATTAAAAGTGGCAGGAACAATGCAATTTTATATTGGAGACAGCTTTGAGAAGATTTTACATTAAAAAAATAGGGACTATTGATTCTGAAAGCTCAACTTCTGTCCACCAATACAAATCAAATCGGAGAGACAGAATTTTGAGTGAAGTGGAAAAGAATAGCTTTATTGCTTTGCCAGGCAAAGGGAACACAACAGACTCCTGCCCCCAAAATCTGTGGGTCCCAACTCAGGAGGATTTGATGAGGAGTTTTGTATTGTGCTTCCCTGGTGGCTCAGATGGTAAAGATTCTGCCTGCCAATGCAGGAGACCCATGTTTGATCCCTGGGTTGGGAAGATACCCTGACAAGGAAATAGCAACCAATCTCAATATTCTTGCCTAGAGAATCCCATGGACAGAGGAGCCTGGTGGGCTACAGTCCATGGTGTCACAAACAGTTGGACAAGATTGAGTAACTAAGCATAGCACAGCACAGAATAATCCTTGTAAAATATCTGAAAGTTACTGATTATTTGTCATCCCTATTGTTGGGATGAGGATACTTCACTTTATAGCAATAGTTGAGGAGTAGGGTTGCTGATAAAATTAGAGTGTATGGTCAAACAAGAGATGGCAAGAGTGAATGTCCACATTCTAGGAATCAGTGAACTAAAATGGACTGGTATGGGTGAATTTAACTCGGATGACCATTATATCTACTACTGTGGGCAGGAATTCCTCAGAAGAAATGGAGTAGCCATCACGGTCAACAAAAGAGTCCGAAATGCAGTACTTGGATGCAATCTCAAAAATGACAGAATGATCTCTGTTCATCTCCAAGGCAAACCATTCAAATCACAGTAATCCAAGTCTATGCCCCAACTAGTAACGCTGAAGAAGCTGAAGTTGAACGGTTCTATGAAGACCTACAAGACCTTTGAGAACTAACACCCAAAAAAAGATGTCCTTTTCATTATAGGGGACTGGAATGCAAAAGTAGGAAGTCAAGAAACACCTGGAGTAACAGGCAAATTTGGCCTTGGAATGCGGAATGAAGCAGGGCAAAGACTAATAGAGTTTTGCCAAGAAAATGCACTGGTCATAGCAAACACCCTCTTCCAACAACACAAGAGAAGACTCTACACATGGACATCACCAGATGGTCAACACCGAAATCAGATTGATTATATTCTTTGCAGCCAAAGATGGAGAAGCTCTATACAGTCAACAAAGACAAGACCGGGAGCTGACTGTGGCTCAGATCATGAACTCCTGATTGCCAAATTCAGACTTAAATTGAAGAAAGTGGGCAACACCACTAGACCATTCAGGTATGACCTAAATCAAATCCCTTATGATTATACAGTGGAAGTGAGAAATAGATTTAAGGGTCTAGATCTGATAGATAGAGTGCCTGATGAACTATGGAATGAGGTTCGTGACATTGTACAGGAGACAGGGATCAAGACCATCCCCATGGAAAAGAAATGCAAAAAGGCAAAATGGCTGTCTGGGGAGGCCTTACAAATAGCTGTGAAAAGAAGAGAAGCAAAAAGCAAAGGAGAAAAGGAAAGATATAAGCATCTGAATGCAGAGTTCCAAAGAATAGCAAGAAGAGATAAGAAAGCCTTCTTCAGCAATCAATGCAAAGAAATAGAGGAAAAGAACAGAATGGGAAAGACTAGAGATCTCTTCAAGAAAATTAGAGATACCAAGAGAACATTTCATGCAAGGATGGGCTCGATAAAGGACAGAAATGGTCTGGACCTAACAGAAGCAGAAGATATTAAGAAGAGGTGGCAAGAATACACGGAAGAACTGTACAAAAAAGATCTTCATGACCCAGATAATCATGATGATGTGTTGACTAATCTAGAGCCAGACATCTTGGAATGTGAAGTCAAGTGGGCCTTAGAAAGCATCACTACGAACAAAGCTAGTGGAGGTGATGGAATTCCCGTTGAGCTGTTTCAAATCCTGAAAGATGATGCTGTGAAAGTGCTGCACTCAATTTGCCAGCAAATCTGGAAAACTCAGCAGTGGCCACAGGACTGGAAAAGGTCAGTTTTCATCCCAATTCCAAAGAAAGGCAATGCCAAAGAATGCTCCAACTACCGCACAATTGCACTCATCTCACATGCTAGTAAAGTAATGCTCAAAATTCTCCAAGCCAGACTTCAGCAATATGTGAACCGTGAACTCCCTGATGTTCAAGCTGGTTTTAGAAAAGGCAGAGGAACCAGAGATCAAATTGCCAACATCCGCTGGATCATGGAAAAAGCAAGAGAGTTCCAGAAAAACATCTATTTCTGCTTTATTGACTATGCCAAAGCCTTTGACTGTGTGGATCACAGTAAACTGTGGAAAATTCTGAAAGAGATGGGAATACCAGACCACCTGACCTGCCTCTTGAGAAATCTGTATGCAGGTCAGGAAGCAACAGTTAGAACTGGACATGGAACAACAGACTGGTTCCAAATAGGAAAAGGAGTACATCAAGGCTGTATATTGTCACCCTGCTTATGTAACTTGTATGCAGAATACATCATGAGAAATGCTGGATTGGAAGAAACACAAGCTGGAATCAAGATTGCTGGGAGAAATATCAATACCCTCAGATATGCAGATGACACCACCCTAATGGCAGAAAGTGAAGAGGAGCTAAAAAGCCTCTTGATGAAAGTGAAAGAGGAGAGTGAAAAAGTTGATTTAAAGCTCAACATTCAGAACACGAAGATCATGGAATCTGGTCCCATCATTTCATGGGAAATAGATGGGGAAACAGTAGAAACAGTGTCAGACTTTATTTTTGGGGGCTCCAAAATCACTGCAGATGGTGACTGCAGCCATGAAATTAAAAGCTGCTTACTCCTTGAAAGAAAAGCTATGAGCAACCTAGATAGCATATTGAAAAGCAGAGACATTACTTTGCTGACTAACGTCTGTCTAGTCAAGGCTATGGTTTTCCTGTGGTCATATATGGATGTGAGAGCCCGACTGTGAAGAAGGCTGAGCACCGAAAAATTGATGCTTTTGAACTGTGATGTTGGAGAAGACTTTTGAGAGTACGTTGGACTGCAAGGAGATCCAACCAGCCCATTCTGAAGGAGATCGACCCTGGGATTTCTTCGGAAGGAATGATGTTAAACCTGAAACTCCAGTACTTTGGCTACCTCATGCGAAGAGTTCTCATTGGAAAAGATTTGATACTGGGAGGGATTGGGGGCAGGAGGAGAAGGGGATGACAGAGGATGAGATGGATGGATGGCATCACTGACTCGATGGACATGAATCTGAGTGAACTCTGGGACTTGGTGATGGACACGAGGCCTGGGGCGCTGCGATTCATGGGGTCACAAAGAGTCGGACACGACTGAGCAACTGAACTCAACTTAATTGAAGCTGGTTTCAGGTAATCCTCTTGATGAGCTTCTCTGGTTCCTTTCATTTTACAGTTGGTTTCTTGACTGCTCCTCCCTTGATTAGCAAATGTTCAGATCTGCCCTTAGGAACCCAGGAAATGTCATGGAGGCTGGAGTCTTTCCTATAAATAAGAAATGGGGGACAGAGAGATTTCTGTGCTTGATTTCAAGGCCATACTTGAAATCTTTGTTTTACAAACTCACCACTCATTGCTATGTTTTTGTTAGAATATTGTCATGTTAATAAACTATAGTAACTCTAAATCAAACTTCTAAGTGCTCTTTTGCTTTTCTTTGAAGATAGAGCAGACAAAACCCCAGAATATTGTTAAATATGTGACATAATAGATTTCTTTCAAAAATTGTTTCAGAGCTGTATACATCCAAAGTTCCTCGAAACTAATTTTTCTCATTTTTCACATTGAATTTAAATGTATTCCACCCTTTAAAGAAAGAAAGTAATAAAGGCATGTTACTCATTTTCCAATGTCCTACCAAATAAAAAAGGGAGAAAAATTAAAATATATCTGAGTTCATTGATAGTGACTGAGAGCACTAAGATATGTCAGTCACATAAACGAGTACATAATAAAATACAACCTGTAGGGGACCAAAATTTTCCACCCCAATGGTGTCTTTGGAGGCACCTTTGGGGCAACTGCATAGCTGATGACTTTATGGTGGGCTTCCTATTTGTTTCTGTCCTCAGTTTTCTAGGGCATACCTACTGGGCAGCTGTAGTGACTGATAGCTTGATTGCCACAGCATCCTTCACTTACTAGTATGGCAAATGGCAATCTTAGTCCACAAATACAGAGAACAAAGCAGTGGATGCCAGTGAGGAAAGAGTAGGGGGAAGGAACATGCTAGGGGTAAGGAATTAAGAGATAGAATCTATTATGTATAAATAGATTAAAAAACATATATAGCACAGAGAATTAAAACAATTATCTAGTAATTACTTTTAATGAATTAAAATCTGTAAAGATTCTGAATCACTATGTTATACACCTGAAACTAATATTGTATTGTAAATAAACTATTGTTGTTTGGTTGGTAAGTCATGTCCAACTCTTTGTGACCCCATGAACTGCAGCAAGCCAGGCTTCCCTGGCGTGGACAAACTCATGTCCATTGTGTCAGTGATGCCATTCAATGGTCTCATCCTCTGTCACCCACTTCTATATCTGCCCTCAGTTTTTTCCAGCATCAGGGTCTTTGCCAATGAGTCAACAATGAGTTAGTAGTGGCACCAGGTGACCAAAGTATTGGGGCTTCAGCATCAATCCTTCCAATGAATATTCAGGGTTGATTTCCTTCAGAACTGACTGTTTGATCTCCTTGCAGTCCAAGGACTTACAAGAGTCATCTTCAGCAACACAATTCGAAAGCGTCTATTCTGTGCTGTCTTCTTTATGGTCCAGCTCTCACATCCATACATGACTACTGGCAACACACTCCAGTATTCTTGCCTGGAAAATGCCATGGACAAAGGAGTCTGGCAGGCTGCAGGCTATGTGAAAAACTATAGCTTTGACTATAGGCAACGTGATGTCTCTGACTGGTTCCAAATTGAGAAAGGAATATGTCAAGGCTGTATATAATCACCTTGCTTTTTAAACTTATTTTCAGAGTACATTATGAGAAACTCAGGGTGGATAAAGCACAAACTGGAACCAAAATTGCCAGGAAAAATATCAGTAAACTCAGATATGCAAATGAAACTACCCTTATGACAGAAAGCAAAGAGGAACTTTCTGATGAAAGTGAAAAGGAGAGTGAAGAAACTGGCTTAAAACTCTACGTTCAAAAAAATGAAGATCATGGCATCCAGTCCCATCATTTCATGGCGAATAGATGGGATAACAACAGAAACTGTGACAGACTATTTTCTTGGGCTCCAAAATCACTACAGATGGTGACTGCAGACATGAATTAAAAAGATGCTTGCTCCTTGGAAGAAAAGCTATGATCAACTTAGCATATTAAAAAGAAGAGACATTACTTTGCTGACAAAGGTCCATCTAGTAAAAGCTGTGGTTTTTCCAGTAGACATGTATGAATGTGAGAGACCATAAAGAAAGCTGAGCACCAAAGAACTGATGCTTTTAAACTGTGGTACTGGAGAAGATTCTTGAGATTCTCTTGGACAGCAGATCAAACCTGTCATTCCTAAAGGAAAGTGTGAAGTGAAAGTGAAATTTGCTCAGTCATGTCTGACTCTTTGGGACCCCATAGTCTATACAGTCCATGAAATTCTTCAGGCCAGAATACTGGCATGGGTAGCTTTTTCCTTCTTCAGGGGAGCTTCCCAACCCAGGGATTGAACCCAGGTCTCCCACATTGTAGGCAATTCTTTACCAGTTTAGCCACAAAGGAAGCCTATCCTAAAAGAAATCAGTAGTGAATATTTATTGGAAGGACTGATGCTGAAGCTGAAGTTCCAATAATTTGGCCACCTGATGTGAAGAACTAACTCACTGGAAAAGACCCTGATGCTGGGAAAGATTGAAGGCAAGAAGAGAAAGGGACGACAGAGGATGAGATGGTTGGATGGCATCATTGACTCCATGAACATGAGTTTGAGCAAGCTCCAAGAGTTAGTGATGGACATGGAAGCCTGGAGGACTACTCAGTCGACTGTAGCAACTGAGCAACTGAACTGACTGAATAAGCAGTACTAATTTTCAGAAACAAAAATTTAAAACAAAGCTGAATGCATGTTTAATGGTAAAAAATAAAAAAAAATAAAGTATTAGCTGATGCCTATTTAGTATTCACTATTTGTCAAACACAGTTCTAAATATGTTTATTAGCTTATTTAATTTTCATGATCTCCCATTTTTACCTATATTTCACTTATGAAGAAACTGAGTCACAAAGAGATCTTTTGTCCAAAGTTTAGAACTCACTACGATTGTTTAACTGCTATGGTAATCTACACTAATGAATAACTAAATAAATCATTTTTTAAATTCAAGATCAATAACATTAAAAATAAAGACATTTAAGAACTCTGCCTCCTGTAGTTAGAGCCAGTGGTGCAGAGATTTATTTTTTTTTTAATTTTTTTCCATTTTTTAAAGTTTATTTTTTAATTGAAGAAAATTACATTACAGAACTTTGCAATTTTCTGCCAAATATCAACATGATACAGCCATAGGTATACATAACTCCTTTTCCTCTTGATCTTTCCTCCCATATTCCTCCCCATCCCACTCCTCTAGGTTGTTACAAAACTGTGGTCTGAGTTCCTTGAGTCATACGACAAAATCCCATTGACTATGTATTTTACAAATAATAGTGTAAGTTTCCATGGTATTTTCTCCATACATCTCACCCTCTCCTTCCTCCCCAACCCCAACTGTCTGTTCCTATGTTTTTCCATTGCTGCCCTGCAAACAAATTCATTGGTAACATATTTCTAGATTCCATATATATGTATATATATGTTAGTATATGATATTTGTCTTTCTCTTTCTGACTTACTTCCCTCTGTATAATCAGTTCAGTTCAGTCGCTCAGTAATGTCCGACTCTTTGTGACCCCATGAATCGCAGTCAGCCAGGCCTCCCTGTCCATCACCAACTCCCAGAGTTCACTCAGACTCACATCCATTGAGTCTGTGATGCCATCCAGCCATCTCATCCTCGGTCGTCCCTTTCTCCTCCTGCCCCCAATCCCTCCCAGCATCAGGGCCTTTTCCAATGAGCCAACTCTTCGCATAAGGTGGCCAAAGTACTGGAGCTTCAGTTTTAGCATCATTTCTTCCAAAGAAATCCCAGGGTTGATCTCCCTCAGAATGGACTGGTTGGATCTCCTTGCAGTCCAAGGGACTCTCAAGAGTCTTCTCCAACACCACAGTTCAAAAGCATCAATTCTTTGGTGCTCAGCCTTCTTCACAGTCTAACTCTCACATCCATACATGACCAAAGGAAAAACAATAGCCTTGACTAGACGGACCTTAGTCGGCAAAGTAATGTCTCTGCTTTTGAATACACTATCTAGGTTGATCATAACTATTCTTCCAAGGAGTAAGCGTCTTTTAATTTCATGGCTGCAGTCACCATCTGCCGTGATTTTGGAGCCCCCCAAAAAATAAAGTCTGACACTGTTTCTACTGTTTCCCCATCTATTTCCCATGAAGTGATGGGGCCAGATGCCATGATCTTCGTTTTCTGAATGTTGAGCTTTAAGCCAACTTTTCCACTCTCTTTCACTTTCAACAGGAGGCTTTTTAGCTCCTCTTCACTTTCTGCCATAAGGGTGGTGTCATCTGCATATCTGAGGTTATTAATATTTCTCCCAGCAATCTTGATTCCAGCTTGTGTTTCTTCCAGTCCAGCCTTACAGCCTTGACATACTCCTTTTCCTATTTGGAACCAGTCTGTTGTTCCATGTCCAGTTCTAACTGTTGCTTCCTGACCTGCATACAGATTTCTCAAGAGGCAGGTCAGGTGGTCTGGTATTCCCATCTCTTTCAGAATTTTCCACAGTTTATTGTGATCCACACAGTCAAAGGCTTTGGCATAGTCAATAAAGCAGAAATAGATGTTTTTCTGGAACTCTCTTGCTTTTTCCATGATCCAGCGGATGTTGGCAATTTGATCTCTGGTTCCTCTGCCTTTTCTAAAACCAGCTTGAACATCAGGGAGTTCACGGTTCACGTATTGCTGAAGCCTGACTTGGAGAATTTTGAGCATTACTTTACTAGCATGTGAGATGAGTGCAATTGTGCGGTAATTTGAGCATTCTTTGGCATTGCCTTTCTTTGGAATTGGAATGAAAACTGACCTTTTCCAGTCCTGCGGCCAGTGTTGAATTTTCCAGATTTGCTGGCATATTGAGTACAGCACTTTCACAGCATCATCTTAAGGATTTGAAACATCTTCCTAAGCCACACTGCCCCTGGGTTTCAAGTGTGATTTTATCTTCACCTCTGTATGTGGTTCTTCCCTTGTGATTTCCGTTGAGATTTCCTTGTGGCTCAGCTGGTAAAGAATCCACCTGCAATGTGGGGGCCTGGGTTCAATCCCTGGGTTGGGAAGATCCCCTGGAGAAGGGAGAGACTACCCACTCCACTATGTTGGCCTGGAGAATTCCATGGACTGTATAGTCCGTGGGGTTGTGAAGAGTCAGACATGACTGAGCCACTTTCACTTCTTTTCCTTAGCCACACTGCCCCTGGCTTTCAATTGTGCCTTTATCTCCACCCCTCCATATGGGTCATCCACAGGAGTTTGTTCCTGAGGCTACCCTGGTGGCCTTGGGTCTACCCCACTGAGGATCAGGTGTGGAGGTGGCACAGTTGGTTGGGTCGCAGGGGCCCTGACAGCACCAGGTATTCAGGGGAGCCGGCAGCTATAGCAGAATGAAATATGGTGCTCTGGAAAGGTATGGCCACCCACTCCAGTATTCTTGACAGGGAATCCTGACAGGCCACAGTCCACAGGGTCACAGTCAGACACGATGGAAGCGACCTCGCATGCACAGAGGCAGGATTTTTTCTATTCTCTGGCAGCTCTATCCCAGTGGGGATCATGCATGGAGGAGCCTCGGTTGCTTGGATCACAGGACCCTGGTAATGCCAGCTACTCAGGAGTGCTGACTGCTTATTGTCCCTGGAGACATGGTGCTCTTAGTGCTTTTGCTATCCTGTGGCAGCTCTGCCCCAGTGAGGATGCATCATGAAAGGGACACAGCTGCTTGGGTCCTGGGGATGGCCTCAGCCCCAGGAGCTATGGCCCTATCAGAGTCTTTTTCTAGTGTCTGACAGCTAGTGATCAGAAAGGCTCTTTGGCTAGTCCTTCTCTGTTGCTCCACGCATTCAGGTCTTAGAGAGCTCACCTGAATAGGGTTCTGCTCTGGGGTGTGGTGCATCAGGCACTTGAAGGGCTCCCCTGACTGGAGCCCTTCTCTGTTTTTCAGTGTATCAGGCACTTATAGGGGTCCTCTGGCTGAGATCCTACTCTATTGTTCAGCTGCTGGTGTTTGCATGTGGGGAGAGAGGCTACAGTGAAGGCCCTACACATGACTCAACAGTATCTCCTTGCCTCCATGGCTGCCTAGTTTTCCTCCACAGGCATTTCCCACCACAATCTCCTCACTCACGTCCTCTCAGGCTGTCTTCCCACAGTTAACAGCAGACCTTGCCCTGGCATTGTTCCACAATCCTTATGCTCCAGGTCCTAGCTGCTATGTCTTCTAGGGGATCCCTGTCTGGGGTATGTATGACTGTGGAAAGGATCGTCTGTGTGATTCTCATTCAATTTAGACTGTCACAGATACTCTGCTTCACTTACAGCCTCAAATGCTTCTCCTTTGACCCAAACAATTGTCCCATTGTAGGGACTGGTCCCTTGCTTCAGTTACCCCACCCACCGAGGGCAGGTGCAGTCCTACTAACTCTCCCTTTTGCCCCCTACTTCCTTCATCCTACTGAGTTTTGTGTGGGTCTATATTTTCTTTTCTGGGGGTCAGGTATGCCTGTCTGCTCTCAGCTGGTGTTCTGCAAGCACTTCTGTGTCTGAACATACATCCCTGATGTATCCGTGAAGAGAGATGTATTCCATGTCCAGCTACTCCACCATCTTGTCTCCCTCCAGAGAAAATTTTTAAAAGGAGAATGCTTTCAAATACATGGATTAATATGTAGTTTTAAATGCAATTTAAGAAGCACACAGCAGAGTCTGATCTTATATGAAATATAAACAGAGATGAAACAGAGAGAGAAATTTGTTGTTAAAATTTTTGCTGTCTCTAGCAAAATAATTAAAGCCTTTGGCCAGATGGTGTTCACAGATAGTCAAAATTGAATAATAAATTAAAGGCTGTACAGAAACAACAATTAAGGTAATTTTAGGAGAATTGTTAAAATTATCTACAAACAAAGATAATAAGTCTAAATAAGATGAGCTAGCAAGTTGGTATTTTGAAACCTTTTCTCCATGGTTCCTAAGGTAAAATTCTCAATGGATTTAATTCCTGAACACATGTGTAATATTATAATATAGTTATGACTACACTTACTATCAAAGGAATCGCAAGTTGTTAACAGATAAACTAATACACATTATAATATTTAAGAGTTCATTTAAGCAAAAACAATTTTAATTGGGCAACATCCAATCTGGCAGATAGAAAGGAGCTCTAAGAAACTATGGGAAATGAAAGACTTTTATAAGCAGAAGGGAGTAGGAAAAGGAAATTTATACTAGGACAAAAAATGAGTTGCTTATAGCAAGATGGATTTCCTTTAGGGGAAGAGTCAGTAGTGCTCATCAGGTTTCCTGATTGACTGGGAAAGATAAACTATAATTAGATTAAAACAAAAGTTGATGACAAAAAGCTTAGTATATGCAACTCCATTTGGGGCCTCTTGTACAAATCATATATGTAATATTTGTGAATGATTTAAGGGCTTTTGAAAGATAAATTCTGATTGG
Source organism: Aepyceros melampus (assembly GCA_006408695.1). Classification (NCBI taxonomy): domain Eukaryota; kingdom Metazoa; phylum Chordata; class Mammalia; order Artiodactyla; family Bovidae; genus Aepyceros; species Aepyceros melampus. The sequence continues at coordinate 18,360 of SJXQ01010992.1, read as the reverse complement.
GATTTTTAGTCATTATTATTTAGTCACTAGGGATATTGGACTTTTTTGCAACCCCATGGACTGTAGCCCACCAGGCTCCTCTCTCCATGGGGTTTCCCTGAAAAGAATACTGGAGTCAGTTGCCATTTCCTTCACTAGGGGATGATCTTCCTGACCCAGGGATCAAATCCTCTCTCATGCTTGGCAAGCAGGTTCTTTACCTTGGGGCCTCTTGTACAAATCATATATGTAATATTTGTGAATGATTTAAGGGCTTTTGAAAGATAAATTCTGATTGGGATTTTTAGTCATTATTATTTAGTCACTAGGGATATTGGACTTTTTTGCAACCCCATGGACTGTAGCCCACCAGGCTCCTCTCTCCATGGGGTTTCCCTGAAAAGAATACTGGAGTCAGTTGCCATTTCCTTCACTAGGGGATCTTCCTGACCCAGGGATCAAATCCTCATCTCATGCTTGGCAAGCAGGTTCTTTACCATTGAGTCACAGAAAATGTTGGAACTCTAGTAAAACTCAGATTTGGTTGCTTGCCACTCAAAACCCAGTACTTGAGAGACAAATGCTGGTAGAACAGGAAGGTAGCTTTATTCAGGAGGTTGGCATTCAGAGGAGAAGATAGACTCATGTTCCCAAAACAACTCTGAAGATTCTGCTTGGCCATGAAGGTTTATAAAGGGGCAAGAGGAAGTAATCTCAGTTAATCATTGAGGCATGGGGTCAAATTCTTTGTTATTTCTCACTGAATGCTGGCTTGTCCAGCATCTTTCTTTAGATTCAGCAAATGCAGTTTGCTGGAAAGACTACTGAGGGGAAACTAGAGAAAGGATCTAGTCACCTGATAATTTATTTTTTATTTATACTTGTTTAATCAAAGAAGAGAATTGACAGGTTAGGTGAGGGACTGTGTGATCAAAAGCTTTGAAAGATGTGCTTGGACTGGAGGTTAGTTAAGCCTGATGACACCTGGTATAAAGGATAAGTTAAAATATAGCTTTGCTAGAGAGACAAGACTAAAGGGCCTCCTGCAGAGAGCTGCCTCCTACTATAAGCTGTTTTCTGCAAAGAGTTGCTTACAAATTCCCACTGTCAGACATCATTCTATTTCTGTGAGATTATGAATGAAGGTCCATCTTCATTCTTTTTCCTGCTGATATAGGACATGCTATGTAGGATATCAACATGGATCTGTAGTATCCCTTTGTTCACAGTGTCTCCTTAGTCGCTGACTCTCATATATGAATCAAACAAGCCACAATTACTTTGATGCCCACAAGATACAAATTATTATGCACAATAGTGTTAATTCCATTCTCTTGATGCCACTTCTTGGAGTTGTGCTGGCCATAGATTCATTCCTGCTAAAGATGCAGCATTTTATGTCATGGCTACAGCCTGGTTATCATGCGGTTAGCTTTTTACTTTTGTTGGTATTTAGAGCATCTGAAAACAGCTCAAGAATAATGTGTCAGACACTGAAAGACTCTATGACTCTATTATCCTAAATATTAACTGTTTGATGCTGCTCTTTTTTGACTGAAGGAAGGCCTCAGAGATGTCAGCTTTTCTACAACAAAAGGCAAGGGACATGGAGGGGACTTTGGTACTTGGGAGAGTTCTGCATTATTCAAGAAGGTCACTAAACCTGTAGTGTAGACAAGTGCACAGTTTTTGTTTTGTTTTCATAGTTATCAATTATAGCACACAAATCTAATTGATGTCCCTTAATTTATCAAGGTGTATCTTATAGAAATCAAGTGGGTTTTGTTTTTTAAAGAAATAGATGTTAACTGGTTCTTGCAGGGCTTTCCCCCCTTCAATAGCAACGTCATAGTGATGTACAGCAAAAGCGGCAGGAAAAGAAGCTATATAGGTGGCTTGAGCTCTTCAAATCATGACCCCAGAGGGATGGAGAAGACATTTGACACTGAAAGAGGGTGGTTGATGACCATTGAGTTCAGTTCAGCTCAGTTCAGTCACTCAGTCGTGTCTGACTCTTTGCAACCCCATGAATTGCAGCACACCAGGCCTCCTTGTCCATCACCAACTCCTGGAGTTCACTCAAACTCACATCCATCCAGTCGGTGATGCCATCCAGCCATCTCATCCTCTGTCGTCCCCTTCTCCTCCTGCCTCCAATCCCTCCCAGAATCAGGGTCTCTTCCAATGAATCAACTCTTCACATGAGGTGGCCAAAGTATTGGAGTTTCAGCTTTAGCATCACTCCTTCCAAAGAACACCCAGGGCTGATCTCCTTCAGAATGGACTGGTTGGATCTCCTGGCAGTCCAAGGGACTCTCAAGAGTCTTCTCCAACACCACGGTTCAACAGCATCAATTCTTTGGAGCTCAGCTTTCTTCACAGTTCAACTCTCACATCCATACGTGACCACTGGGAAAACCATAGCTTTGACTAGATAGAACTTTGTTGGCAAAGTAATGTCTCTGCTTTTCTTTTTCTTTTAATTAATTTTTATTTTTTAGTTTGTTTTGCTTTACAATACTGTATTTGTTTAGCTATACATTGACATGAATCAGCCACGAGTGTACATGAACTCCCAATCCCGACCCCCACCTCCCCCCAGGATGATTTGGGAGAGTGGCAGTGTAACATGTCTCTGCTTTTCAATATGCTATCTAGGTTGGTCATAACTTTTCTTCCAAAGAGTAAGCATCTTTTAATTTCATGGCTGCAGTCACCATCTGCAGTGATTTTGGAGCCCCCCAAAATGAAGTCTGGCACTGTATCCACTGTTTCTCCATCTATTTGCCATGAAATGATGGCACCAGATGCCAGGATCTTCGTTTTCTGAATGTTGAGCTTTAAGCCAACTTTTTCACTCTCCTCTTTCACTTTCCTCAAGAGGCTTTTTAGTTCCTCTTCACTTTCAGCCATAAGGGTGGTGTCATCTGCATATCTGAGGTTATTGATATTTCTCCCAGCAATCTTGATTCCTGCTTGTGCTTCTTCCAGCCCAGCATTTCTCATGATGTACTATGACCATTAGGCACTGAGAAAAGAGTGGATTCACTTCATCTTGGATATAAAACAATGGAGGGAAGAGAAAAAACTTGATGTCTGAGGAGTTGGAAAGGAGTCTGTGATCAAGGCCTACATCAGGCTGGAGAGAGGAGAAGGAAACAAGGTCAGAATTCATGGGAGTTGAAAGTAAACTGGTAACTGGAGGATACAGCTAAGTGGCATCCAAGTGCCCTGCCTTAAGGAGCAACATTACTTTTCATCTAAAGAGCATGGGTTCTTGAGCCAAACAACCTGGATCTTTGGTAGGATGATTTCAACATTGTTTGGAGCATCTCATCCAGGGAGCTAAACAAGGGAGATTCAGTTGTGAAGAAGACATGTTCCTGTTCCTCTAACAGCCTCCACTGCAGTAGATCAATAATTTCACAGCTTTATATAATATATATATATATGTGTGTATGTATTTGTTTATATATATTTATCCTTTCATATATAACAAATAATATATAAATGTTCATGTGGGTGTTAATGAGGGTGAGACTAATTCTAGCTATTGTAAATTGATAGGAAAGGGCGTTGTGATTGGGCAAGAAAGGAAATTTAATGTAAACCACTAAGCTAATATTTACCACATTGTGTGGAAGTAATATATCTGTCTGCATGCCTCTGCTTAAGTTGTTAGAAACTAGAGAACTTAGATCCTGACTTGTTTCCATGTCCCCCTTACACCTAACACACATCTACCACCCAAGGGCTGGCTTGGAGCCACAGTAACTGCTAATTAAACAGAAGGAAGAAAAATATTAGGTAGCTGTTGTGTTTTCTTCCTTAGAGCAGACAGACTCCTGGTTGAATTGACTTCTGAATTCAACAGAGAAAAGATAGGCTCTCCAGAAGATAGGATGTGCAAAGCAACAATACTTAACCTTAAATGCAAACATTGATTTACTTGATTGGTTTTGTTGTACAAGGAAAAGATGCAAATGATTCTATATTCATTCCCTAAATAACAATCTGTTAAGGCCTACATTGGATGAAAGCCATCCATGATCTGATCATGGCCTATAACTTCAGCTCACCACTGTCTGGTTTCTCCCTTTTGTTCAGTAATACAAAACCTGGAAGCAGAAACCTTTTTTCATGCCTCTTAGGACATGTCTGCTATTCAACTAGAGAGACATTTCCAAAAAACATTCACATGATTATTTATAAAATATAGAACCAAATTTATGTTTATGTCTAGGGTATTGAGATCTCCAGTACATCTCCAATATTTATTGTTGGTTAGTGAGGTAGTCATGTTCAACTTTTTGCAGCCCCATGTACTGTAGCACAGCAGGCTTCCCTGTCCTTTGCCATATCCTCAAGTTTGCCCAAACTCATGTCCATTGAGTTGGTGCTGCCATCCAAACATCTCATCCTCTGTCGTCCCCTTCTCCTCCTGCCTTCAATCTTTACCAGCATCAGGATCTTTTCTAATTAATCGGCTCTTCGCATTAGGTGGCCAAAATATTGGAGCTTCAGCATCAGTTCTCCAAATGAATACCAAGGGTTGATTTCCTTTAGGATTGACTGACTTGATCTGCTTGCAGTCCAAGGAACTCTCAAGAGTATTCTCCAACACGACAGTCTGAAAACATCAGTTCTTTGACTCTAGCTCTCTCATCAACATGACAGCAGGAAAAACCATAGTTTTGACTATACAAACTTTTGTTGGCAAAGTAATGTCTCTGCTTTTTACTGCACTGTCTGGGTTTGTCATAACTTTTCTTCCAAGGAGCAAACGTCTTTTAATTTCCCAGCTGCAGTCACCATCCACAATGACTTTAGAGCCAAAGAAAATAAAGTCTCTCACTGTTTCCATTGTTTCTCCATCTATTTGCCATGAAGTAATGGGGCTGGATGCCATGATCTACATTTTTTGAATGTTGAGTTTTGGACCAGCTTTTTCAACTCTTCTCTTTCATCTTCATCAAGAGGCTCTTTAGTTCCTCTTCACTTTCTGCCATAAGGTGTCATCTGCATTTCTGAGATTATTGATATTTCTCCCAGCTATCTTGATTTGAGCATGTGTTTCATCCAGCCTGGCATTTCGCTTGATGTACTCTGCATACAAGTTAACTGAGCAGCGTGACAACATACAGTCTTGATCTACTCCTTTCCCAATATTAAACCAGTCCATTGTTCCATGTCCAGTTTTAACTGCATTGACCTGAATACAGGTTTCTCAGGAGGCAGGTAAGGTGGTCTGGCATTCCTATCTCTTTAAGAGTTTTCAGCAATTTATTGTGACCTACACAATCAAAGGCTTTAGTGTAGTCAATGAAGCAGAAATAGATGTTTTTCTAGAATTCGCTTGCTTTTGGCAATTTGATCGATCTCTGGTTCCTCTGCCTTTTCTAAATCCTGCTTATACATCTGGAAGTTCTTTGTCTGCATACTGTTGAATCCTAGCTTGAAGAATTTTGGACATTACCTTGCTGGCATGTGAAATGAGTGCAATTGTGGAATAGTTTGTGCATTCTTTGACATTGTTCCTAGGGATTGAAATGAAAGCTGACATTTTCCAGTCCTGTGACTACTGTTGAGTTTTCCAAATTTGCTGGCTTCTTGAGTGCAGCACTTTAGCAGCAGCATCTTTTAGGATTTGAAATAGCTCAACTGGAATTCCATCATCTCCACTAGCTTGGCTCCTAGTGATGCTTCCTTAGACTCACTTGACTTTGGACTCCAGAATATCTGGCTCCAGGTGAGTGATCATGCCATCATGGCTATCCAGGTCATTAATATCTCTTTTGTATGGTCTTCTGTGTATTCTTGCCACCTCTTCTTAATATCTTCTACTTTGTTAGGTCCATTCCATTTCTGTTCTTTATTTTGTCCATCTTTGCATGAAATGCTCCCTTTGTATCTCTAATTTTCTTGAAGAGATCTCTAGTTTTTCCAATTCTATTCTTTTCCTCTATATCTTTGCTTTGTTCATATAGGAAGGTTCTCTTATTTCTCCTTGCTATTCTTGGGAACTCTGCATTCAGATGGGTATATCTTTCCTTTTCTCCTTTGCCTTTAGCTTCTCTTCTTTTCTCAGCTATTTGTAAGGCCTCCTAAGACAACCAATTTACATTTTTGCCTTTTTTTCCCCCCTTGGGGATGCTTTTCAATATAACACCTGTCTAGTTTTTAGTGATAAATATCATATTAATTATTATTGCTTAATCATGATTTGTTCTTCATTGTCAAATAAATGTTAAGTTTTGTTTTCAAAACTTATGAACATTTAAGCAAACTAGAGATGGAAAAACAACTATACAGAGCTAAATATGAGCTTCCTAAATTAAAAGTGGATTTTATTTTCCATTACAGCTCTTACTTTATACAAGGGAGAATTTTATTCGTTAATGCTCTTTCTCAGGTATTTAGAAGTCAGGCTCCTCAAACCTATGTTATAGTTATCAAAATGCAGATACTTTAACCTGGCCTTTAAGTCCTCATCTAGGAAGGTAGTAGTTCTATATTTGATAGATTTTTTTTAATTTAAAACATTGATTGGTATTATTTTGTTAGAAATTGACATATTAATTCCTACTAGTACTACCATCCTCACTACCTAACCCTAATTTAACTCACAAGTTAATTTTGACCTTAGATGAAATCCTCCTTTTCAGGGAACTTTCCCTAATCCTACAGGCTACGGTGAATACTCATACCCCACTGTGCTTCTTTAGCATCCTTAGAGACTTTTAGAAGCCGGACCATAAATTGTCATAGAGTCACTTCTACCACATTACTAATTAAGTCTAGCATAAGACCATATGTCCATCGTAAGACCAGATTTAACAGGAGGAGAAAGAAATAGCTCTTGAAAAAAAGACTAGAATACATGGTTGAGGTATAGGAGAAATGGTTGCTGCCCAAGGTTGTGCTTAGCTGCTCAGTCATGTTTGACTCTGCAATCCAATTGACTGTAGACCACCAGGCTCCTCTGTCCATGGGGATTCTCCAGGCAAGAATACTGGAGTGGGTTGCCATACTCTCCTCCAGGGGATCTTCCCAGAGATAGAACCCAGGTCTCCCTCATTGCAGGCAGATTCTTTACCGTCTGAGCCACCAGGGAAGTCTGGTACCCATGGTTAGGTGTAGTCTATGTGAATTACATTTGAGATTTGACATCACAGTTTAAAATGAGCATAGATTTTGTAATTTTATTTTCTAAATTTTTTGTTTATTTGAATATCAGCATGGAGCACAATACAGATACAGAACAGACAAATTTTTTTCTTAACTATTATTTGGGTTGTGTCAGTTAAGGAAAAAAAATGTGACAGGAAAAGATTTAAAGATCTACACAAGGAAGTTGTTATAGCAAACAAAGAGTCAATAAAAGAAATGTGGGGGAGAGTAGATAATGGATGACTGCATTTGAGGACCTTTTTAGGCTAATGAATTATTGGAATGGAAGTAATGGCATAAGTGAGGCCGGATGGTTATCATGCTATCAAACTTAGGTCTGGCTACTCACCTCTCAGAAATCAATACCAAGTAAAAGACAATGTTGGTAGACAGAAAAGTTGCCTTAAATCAGAATGGTGGCAATATGGGAGATGGTGGACTCTGTTCAGTTCAGTTCAGTTCAGTCACTCAGTCGTGTCCGACTCTTTGCGACCCCATGAATCGCAGCACGCCAGGCCTCCCTGTCCATCACCAACTCCCGGAGTTCACTCAGACTCACGTCCATTGAGTCAGTGATGCCATCCAGCCATCTCATCCTCGGTCGTCCCCTTTTCCTCCTGCCCCCAATCCCGCCCAGCATCAGAGTCTTTTCCAATGAGTCAACTCTTCACATGAGGTGGCCAAAGTACTGGAATTTCAGCTTCAGCATCATTCCCTCCAAAGGACTCAGTGTCATCCAAAACTATCTCCAAAGATTCTGATTGGCCATGAAAGCTTTTAAAGGGAAAAGGGAAGCAATCTCAGTTAATCATTGAAATGAAGGGTCAGAGTCATGAAATATTCCCCACTATATGCTATATGCAGGCTTGTCGACTTACTGTGATCTTTCTTTGATGTAGTCTTGTTCACAGTTTCTCCGCACTGTTTGTCTGTGAGACTACTGAAGGGGAAAATGGGGAAGATATCTTGTCATCTGTTAATCACTCATTCTTCAATTTTTCCTTCTTTGATCCATGAGAAAGAGCCCACATGTTAGACCAGATGTTGTGTGACCAAAGTTTTGAAAAGTGTGCTTAGGCCAGCAGTGAGCAGAGCAGCATGAGGGTACCTGGTTTAAGGTTAGTTATGATACAGTTTTAACAAGAAAAGAGGTTTCCTGCCAAGTGCAGTTTCCTGCAAAGAGCTACTTACAAGTCCACACCTCCCCCCGCCCCCAACACACACACTCCATCAGATATCATTCCATTTCTGTGTGATTAGGGACAAAGATCCATCTTCTGTAACTTCTTATGCTGAGAAAGGGCATCAAGGTCTTAGAGTGAAAGATATGGACATAGGCTTAACACGTCTCTTTGCTGACAATTTTAGTTTTCCAGTTACATTTCCAGACAGAGAAAACTACAATTATTTTGAAACTAATAGAGACTGATTATTATGAGCAATAGTGTTAACTCCATTCTCTTCAGGCCAGTTCTTGGAAATGTGCTAGCCATAGGTTTCAGTACTGTTCAAATTGGAGTAGCTTAAGTCATGGCTGCAGTCTGGTCATCGTGCAGTTAGCTTTTCCCCTCTAGAGCCAGTTATAAAATCTCCAAAACAGCTCAGGAACATGTATCAGATACTGAGTCTGTGACTCTATTGTCGTTATAATTAGCTGCTGAACCTAGTTCTTTTGTGGTTCAGGGAGGACAGGAAGATTTCAGCTTTTCTACAAATAAGAGGCAGGGGATATAGAAGGGCTTTTATACTTGGTGGGGAGGGTGTATGTTGTTCCACTTGATTCTTTAAAAAATACACAGTGTGAGAATTGTGAGTTAAGTTTTATTTGGGGCAAAATTAAGGTTGCAGCCCAGGAGACATCTTATATAGCTCTGAGAAACTGCTCCAAAGAGGCATGGGGATGGGGGGTGAGATCAGTATATATGTGATTTTGGTGAAAGAGGAATACATTCAATCAAGCACATATATTTTTTCCAGTTTTCTGTCAGTCTCATGAAGCTTTTTTCAGTCATGAGTAACAGCCATCACCATGAAAGATTTTAGTGCTTTTCTAGATATGAACAGGTACAAAAATTGGGCTCATAAAATAGGCTCCTGAAAATATCTAACTACCTGAAGACCTATTCTGCCAGTTTTCCCCAGAGCACAGAATGTCTCATTTCTGCTCTCTACCTTGAACTCTGTTCAGAGGGTGTTAAAATTCAGCAACTGCTGCAGCACAGGATTTAATCCTTCTAGGTTGTAAAAGGATTAGTAGATGGCAAGTACCAATTTGCAGCTGACAGTTTCAATCAGAGGGCACATATAAAGAAGTATAGAGGTAATGGCTATGGTAAGGGGACAAAACATAGAGCCAGAAATAAATTAAACCAGAAATCAAGACAGTACAATGATCAAATACCTAGTACAATTTTGAAATAAGCCTTAATTTCATAATAAAGAGAGTGGTCATGGGAAGCTGAATTGGAATGGGAAGATTCCATGTAGGAAGAGAGAAATGAACTGAGTCTAGGAGCCAGGCAAGAATCAGGTAGAGGGATGCAAGACATTGCTAAGGTGTGCTAGAATTATCCACAAATGGTTAAAGAATTAAGGGTATATCAGACTTTCCCACTGTCAAGAAAGGAGTTTAGAATTTGATCTTTTGAAAATGGGAGTCACAGAAACACAATTTAGTTAGAAAGGATATGATAAAGATAATAATTTAGGAAACATAATCTGACAAGAGAAATAGTATGCAAGATTGACTACAGTAAGACTGAGAGAAGAGACCATTTAGGCTAGTGCAACAACACATTGCGATGAACCCATGCATTTATTTAGCATGTGCTTATCAATTTTGTAGAAATAAAAGATTTGCCATATTATTGATATATTAGCTTGGGCATAGAAAAGGGAGGTAAAAGCTTTCAGTTCAGTTCAGTTCAGTCACTTAATCTTGTCCAATTCTTTGCAACCCTATGAATCGCAGCACACCAGGCCTCCTCCCTGTCCATCACAAACTCCTGGAGTTCACTCAAACTCATGTCCATTGAGTCAGTGATGCCATCCAGCCACCTCATCCTCAGTCATCCCTTTCTCCTCCTGCCCCCAATCCCTCCCAGTATCTGAGTCATATATATATATATATAAATAGAATCAGATGCCCAGGCTCAAAGCCTATGTCCATCTGAGAGTTTACCATATATATATGTATATTTATTTGAATAGTACTTCTGACTCTGTGCAATGCTTCTTCATTTTCTTGATACTGTTCTTTGAAACACAAAGATTTTTTATTTTGATAAGTCAACTTTTTTTCTTCTGTTTATGCTTTTAGCATTGTATCTAAAAATCCATTGTTTAATCCAACTTCATGAAGATGTAAAACTACGTTTTATTCTAAGGATTGTATCGTTTAAGCTCAGATTTATGCTGATCCATTTCGAGCATATTTTTAATTATTTAGTTAGGTAGGGGTTCAACCTCATCTTCTTGAAAATGAATTTCCAGATGCTACAACACAATTCATTGAAGAAACCATTCTCTTCCCATTAAATAGTCTTAGTACTCTCAACAAAATCAATTGACTAAAATGTATGGGTTTATATTTGGACTCTCAGCTCTATGTACCTCAGTTTGATTCCAGCACCATACAATTTTATTACTGTAGCTTTGTGATAAATTGTGATATGTTTTCAAGTAAGGAAGAATGGGTCATCTAACATTTATTCAAGCTGGTTTTAGAAAAGGCAGAGGAACCAGAGATCAAATTGCCAACATCTGCTGGATTCTCAAAAAAGCAAGAGAGTTCCAGAAAAACATCTATTTCTGCTTTATTGACTATGCCAAAGCCTTTGACTGTGCGGGTCACAATAAACTGTGAAAAATTCTCAGAGAGATGGGAATACCAGACCACCTGACCTGCCTCTTGAGAAACCTGTATGCAGGTCGGGAAGCAACAGTTAGAACTGGACATGGAACAACAGACTGGTTCCAAATAGGAAAAGGAGTATGTCAAGGCTGTATATTGTCACCCTGCTAATTTAACTTATATGCAGAGCACATCATGAGAAACACTGGGCTGGAGGAAGCACAAGCTGGAATCAAGATTGCCAGGAGAGGGATGCTACGGGGAGGGAGGAAGGAGGGGGGTTCAGGATGGGGAACATGTGTATACCTGTGGCGGATTCATGTTGATGTATGGCAAAACCAATACAACATTGTAAAGTAATTAACCTCCAATTAAAATAAATAAATTTATATTAAAAAAATAAAACCAAAAAAAAAAGATTGCCGGGAGAAATATCAATAACCTCAGATATGCAGATGACACCACCCTATGGCAGAAAGTGAAGAAGAACTAAAGAGCCTCTTGATGAAAGTGAAACAGGAGAGTGAAAAAACTGGCTTAAAGCTCAAATTCAGAAAACTAAGATCATGGAATCTGGTCCCATCACTTCATAGCAAATAGATGGGGAAACAGTGGAAACTAGCTGACTTTATTTTTCTGGGCTCCAAAATCACTGCAGATGATGACTGCAGCCATAAAATTAAAAGACACTCCTTGGAAGGAAAGTTATGACCAACCTAGACAGCATATTAAAAAGCAGAGATGTTACTTTGCCAACAAAGGTCCATCTAGTCAAGGCTATGATTTTTCCAGTGGTCATGTATGGATGCGAGAGTTGGACTATAAAGAAAGCTCAGTGCCAAAGAATTGATGGTTTTGAGCTGTGGTGTTGGAGAAGACTCTTGCAAGTTCCTTGGACTGCAAGGAGATCCAACCAGTCCATCCTAAAGGAGATCAGTCTTGGGTGTTCATTGGAAGGACTGATATTGAAGCTAGATGATTGTAGCCATGAAAAGCTTTCAAGAGAATATTAAATGTCTGATGAAAAGAACATGGTCTGTAGATGGTCCTGTAACAGTGAAAGACCTCAGTAGGGCTATTTCCTGTGAACACTCCTTGTTGTTTGACCATGTTCTTTTCATCTTGATACTTTACCCACAAAAACCTAGAATGCTGTCTTCTACATTGTTGGAAAGCCAATTGAGGAAAAACCAAAATATAAATTAAAGAGTCTATAGAAACAGAATGAAGAAGGTTGCTGTAGCAACAAATGAGCCCATTTTAACATCTTTTCCCAGGAATCTCTTTACTAATTGGAGAAACAATGGAATTGTCTCCAAAATGCTTATTTACATAAATGCAAGGTGTTGCAGTGATGCTTATTTCACAGTTCACATCGCCAGATTCCTGAAAGGCATTGATTTTGTTTTTTGTACCTAGTGGTTTCCATAGTTCCCAGCGAGGGAAGATGGGTCCCTATTAAGATTGTTTATTAATTATGCTGATTCATTGCTTGTTTGCTACTGGGAATCAATAATCTTTAATTCTATATCTAGTTTTAAAAAAATAACTATCTATACTATATTCTCAAAGTATATATTCTAATTCATCAGGTTATCATACAAAGAGAATGAAGCTAACAACATCTGGGACTCCTTCATTCATTCAACATATATTCACTGTTACTCACGATGCATCAGGATTGTTCAAAGATCTCGACTTTATAGACCTTACTTTATGAAAGAGCTTAAAGTCTGAGTGAGATATATAAGGTTAACACAATGTCCCCTGAAATAGCTATTTCAATAAAGGTTTATATCAGAATTTTCCTTCTTGTAAAACATAAAGGAAGCAATAAACAGTGGCATGATTCTTTAGGCTGTCTTTGGTTGTGTCTTCTTTATTTGAATACCGCCTTGCATATGTTTTCAATAGTGAAAAATTTAAATACCGAGTAAATCCTTTTCCCAAGCAGAGACTATATGTTTATTTTGAACAGCTGATCATAGACTACACATTTCACAGTTTTTCTTGAATATATTGTGGGTCATAAGAAGACTGAGTAATGAAGATTGAATCCATTAACTCAGAAAAAAAATTGATGCCTGGTTTCTCTTAAGATTTTTGAGCCAAAGTCATCATTGATACTTATGAAACATAATTAAAAATCTGTAGAGGCAAAATGCACCAAAGTTTTGTAAAAGTCTGCTTTAATACCTCTAATCTTTTCTTCTCCTTTCTTTCAATGTCTTTTTTTCTTTCCTTGTCTCTTTCTTTTATTTTCTTCCTTATTATGTATTTCTTCATTGTTTTATTTTTAGCAATTGAAAACACTAGATGAGATTGTTTGGTAAGATTTAGGATTTCTTTTTTTTTTTTTTTTTTGATGCTAGGATACAACACCTTGACACTGGGCAGATGAAAGGCAGACTCTACTACTTACAGATTTGAAAGAGAGAAGGCTGCTAGGTAGAACCATGAAGGGATTACAACAGCAAGCTGGAACTTAGCAAGCTGGAACTGTGGAAACTTAGGTTTTTCAAATGGGATGGCATAGGCTAAGTTTATGAGACTTCCTGAGGGTTGGCTAATTTGAATATTGTCAGCAGGAGCAGGAAAGTTCTAGTTGTGTAATGCCCTGACCCTGGGGCAATTAGAGCTGGAACATCATAACCCAGGGTATAAACGTCTGTTAATGGAAGAGATTGGGAAGTGTACTTAATCAGCTATTCAAGCTATTCAAGAAGGGAACTGACTGGTAGGTAGTCAGGGCCTGGAAACAGGGTCAAAATAGCATATTGTCATTGTTGTTGTTTAGTTGTTAAGTCATGTCCGACACTGCAACCCATGGACTGCTGCCTGCCAGACTCCTCTGTCCATGGGATTTCCCAGGGGAGAATACTGGGAATGAGTGGGTTACCATTTCCATCTTCAGGGGATCTTTCTGACACAAGAATCAAACCCATATTTCCTGCATTGGCAGATGGATTCTCTTCTGCTGAGCTATCGGTTCAATTTAGTTCAGTTGCTCAATCGTGATGACTCTTTGTGACCCATTGGACTGCAGCACATCAGGCCTCCCTGTCCATCACCAACTCCCAGAATTTACTCAAACTCATGTCCATCGACTCAGTTATGCCATCCATCCATCTCATCCTCTGTTGTCCCCTTCTCCTCCCACCTTCAATCTTTCCCAGCAACAGGGTCTTTTCAAATGAGTTAGCTCTTCACATCAGGTGGCCAAAGTATTGGAGCTTTAGCTTCAACATCAGTCCTTCCAATGAACACTTAGGACTATCTCCTTTAAGATGGACTGGTTGGATCTCATTGCAGTCCAAGAGATTTTCAAGAGTCTTTAACACCACAGTTCAAAAGCATCAATTCTTCAGTGCTCAGCTGTCTTTATAGTCCAACTCTCACAGCCATACATGACCACAGGAAAAACCATAGCCTTGACTAGATGGACATTTGTTGGCAAAGTGACGTCTCTGCTTTTTAATATGCTATCTAGGTTGGTCATAACTTTCCTTTCAAGGAGCAAGTGTCTTTTAATATCATGGCTGCGGTCACCATCTGCAGTGATTTTTGAGCTCCAAAAAATAAAGTCTGTCACTGTTTCCTCTGTTTCTCCATCTATTTCCCACAAAGTGACAGGACCAGATGCCATGATCTTCATTTTCTGAATGTTGAGCTTTAAGCCAACTTTTTCACTCTCCTCTTTCACTTTCATCAAGAGGCTTTTTAGCTCCTCTTCACTTTCTGCCATAAGGGTAGTGTCATCTGCATATCTGAGGTTATTGATATTTCTCCCAGCAATCTTGATTCCAGCTTGTGTTTCTTCCAGCCTAGCATTTCTCATGATGTACTCTGCATATAAGTTAAATAATCAGGGTGACAATATACATCTTTGACATACTCCTTTTCATGGAACCAGTCTGTTATTCCATGTCCAGTTCTAACTGTTGCTTCCTGAACTGCATGCAGATTTCTCAAAGAGGCAGGTCAGGTGGTCTGGTATTCCCATCTCTTTCAGAATTTTCCACAGTTTATTGTGATCTACCAGTCAAAGGCTTTGGCATAGTCAATAAAGCAGAAATAAAGCTGAATAAAACAGAAATAAAGCTGAGCTATACACATACATATATCACATGACTGCATTTAATGTGTCTTATTCATGTAAGGTTTATGTAAGATATTATTTTTTTCACTTGAGATCTTACTTCATTTCATATTTCAACCTCAGGGAACCACACCAGTTAACCATGCACATAGAATCATGATCATAGTTCTTGTAATGCGAAAACAATGCTACATGGAGATATTGTCATTGATACTAGTAAATATCTTAATTTTCTTACTATATACACTGCACTGGTGTATATGTATATATCTTTATATATGTAGTCTTATTTAATCCTTAGGGTAATAACTTAGTGAGATATTATTTCTATCTGGAGTATAGAACCTCTGCTTAATGAAGGAAGAAGAAATAACTTAGAAATGAAGCTGAAACGTAAATAAGTGCCAAACAGCAAATGACCTAGAGCTTTGAACTTTACCTCATGGGCAATAGAGTTTTAGGTGTGTGGAAGAAATATGAGTAACAAGATATGTGTAGCTTTGTTTCCATGAGGCAAATTATTTAGAATCTTCTGTAGCCTACAACATCTGGCACATGTGTGAACATAAATAATAAACTGGGTGTGTGCCTATGCTTGTGTGTGTTTTTATGTGTGTAAGAACTGGCTGCTTTACAGGGTTCAGCTGTAATAAAAATAGATGATAGATTAAGAGCTAAATTATTTTTAGCTTCCTGGCCTCTATTAAACTTTTTTTTTTTTACCACATTTTTCTGTGTTGCTCACTCTCTTTTCAATTTTAAGGTCATTACAGTCAATCCTCATATGTTTTTCTTACCACTCTTCTCACAGTACAGAATAGTTATTCTTCCACTGACTTTAAAAATTCATTTATAAGAATATAAATTTTGAAGTTCACATAATTAACTTAAACTTTAAAAGCTACCCATCTTGGAAATCACTTGTAGGACCTTTTTCAACATTTCAAATCACTAAGTAATAAAATGATGATGACATAATCAGTTATCAAATAACAGACATATATGTACATATGCATATATATATTAGATAAAAATTAGTTTTTACTTTGAAAAAATATATCATAGAGAAAATATGGTTAGTAACAAAGTTTTACCTCAAAACAGATTGCATTTTGGGGGAAACCTTTACACCTCAGATTTACATTTATGTCATTTCAAAGACCAGGCAAATATCCCATGGAAGGTATGTGGTCATTAATTTTAAGTGAATAAACAAAACACATCTCTCTGAAAGATTCTGGGATTCCCATTTGACCTATGTGTGCATCCTATTAGTAAGAAGAATGGAAAGGAGCAGGCTGCTCAGAAGTGCCTTTGACAGAGAGTATGGCATCCAAAGTCCAGCCTACACCAAGTCAAGATTGCATGATTTTGTATTTATTGTTGCTTCTGTTCAAAGAATTTTTTTTATAGGAGTGCCTCAGTTTTATTATGGAGTATGGTACACAATAATCACCCAAAATATATTGGTAAATTGAATTAAAGTATTAAGTTTAGGCAGCAAGCCTTTTAAAACTTCAGCTAGAATAAGTGACTGTGTGTGTTAAATGAAACCATAATCTTGATGTATTTTCATTCAAGTTAAAGTACACTGATCTTCATATTTTAGGCACTTGGCAAATACTATTCCCTTACTAATTTAACCTCACTTGGTGAGAAATATGCTCTCAATTTCAAATTTTATGAAATATTATAAGATTATTTCAAAAGTTTGAGGATAATGTGATTTGGTTGTAGCTAATGACCTTGAGTGAGAATAATTTCAATTATAAAGAAAAAGAGTTTTTCAAAGAACAAAAAAGAGTTTTGTTTAGTTTTTGGTTCTTCCTTAAGCTTATATGAAATACAGGAAGTATTTCCATCTTTAAAGGGGTACAGGAATAAGAGATAAAGACTACCTAAAAAGATGAAAAGTTAGTTAATCTAAACCACATAGTAGTAACATGGAATGAATTTACCTATTGCTAACTTTGAATGCTGTGTCCACTGAAATTCATATGTTAAAATCCTGATGGCCCAATGTGATGGTATAGCAGGTGGAGCTTGGGAAGTACCTTTATTTTTATTTTACTTTTAGACCCCAGAGAACCAGCTCACTTCTTCTGCCATGTGAAGAAACAAGGAGAAATTTGTAACTGGGGAGAGGGCCCTGATCTGTAACCGCAAGTCTCTAGAACTGTAAAATTTATAAGCCTTTTAAGTTCAGTTCAGTTCAGTTCAGTCACTCAGTCGTGTCCGACTCTTTGTGACCCCATGAATTGCAGCACGCCAGGCCTCCCTGTAAATCACCATTTCCTGGAGTTCACCCAAACTGTTGTCCATTGAGTTGGTGATGCCATCCAGCCATCTCATCCTCTATTTTCCCCTTCTTCTCCTGCCCCCAATCCCTCCTAGCACCAGAGTCTTTTCCAATTAGTCAACTCTTTCAACTCTTCGCATGAGGTGGCCAAAGTACTGGAGTTTCAGCTTTAGCATCAGTCCTTCCAATGAAGACCCAGGACTGATCTCCTTTAGAATGGACTGGTTGGATCTCCCTGCAGTCCAAGGGACTCTCAAGAGTCTTCTCCAACACCACAGTTCAAAAGCATCAATTCTTCAGCACTCAGCTTTCTTCACAGTACAACTCTCACATCCTTAGATTACCACTGGAAAAACCATAGCCTTGACTAGATGGAAATTTGTTGGCAAAATAATGTCTCTGCTTTTCAATATGCTATCTAGGTTGGTCATAACCTCTCTTCCAAGGAGTAAGCATCTTTTAATTTCTTGGCTGCAATCACCATCTGCAGTGATTTTGGAGCCCCCTCCCCAAATAAAGTCTGACACTGTTTCCACAGTTTGCCCATCTATTTCCTATGAAGTGATGGGACGAGATTTCATGATCTTTGTTTTCTAAATGTTGACCTTTAAGCCAGTATCTTCACTCTCCTCTTTCACTTTCATCAAGGGGCTTTTTAGCTCCTCTTCACTTTCTGCCATAAGGGTGGTGTCATCTGCATATCTGAGTTATTGATATTTCTCACGGAAATCTTGATTCCAGCTTGTGCTTCTTCCATACCAGCATTTCTCATGCTGTACTACTCTACATATAAGTTAAATAACCAGGGTGACAATATACAGCCTTGACATACTCAAATTCCCATTTGGAACCAGTCTATTGTTCCATGTCCAGTTCTAACTGTTGCTTCCTGACCTGCATATAGGTTTCTCAAGAGGCAGGTCAGGTGGTCTGGTATTCCCATCTCTCTCAGAATTTTCC
>SJXQ01010991.1:627097-684352 GCA_006408695.1 Aepyceros melampus | reverse complement strand
GGGGTGGCCCTCTGCCTTGCCATCAGAGAGGTGTGTGCTGTGTATACTGGAAACCAATTTGCACTGTTCCCTTTGCCCACCTCCACCTGCTAAGAAGGTGGAAGCAGGAACAAACCTTTGAGATCAGTGAAGTGCCAGCCCTGGTTCAGGCACTTGTCAGATGATATTTGCAATATCATCTCGATAGGTGATATTGCAAAGATATCACTTGTAAGGTGACATCTGGCCCAGGGCACTGCAGGTAAGTTCAAAATTCTTTGGTGTTTGAACAAACTGTATTTGTAGGACTGGGGCCCTGAGGATGAAAGCCTCTATAGAAGGGGTCCAGGGCTCTGCCCTTAGACCTTTCCTGCCTGGTACTCTCATTAGAGCCTGCCCACTGCCCACCTACTGAGTTTCTAGAGAGGGTCATGGAAGGGGGAGGTGGTAGTTGCTAATGAATATTGTGGAAAACAGAATTCAGAGGGCACTCTTGTTACCAGAAACTTAGCTTCTCTGTACACTGGTGCCAAATCAAATCCTGGAGGCAGAGTTTCGGGTGAAGTAGAAAAGGATAGCTTTATTGTTTTGCCAGGTGAAGGGACACCACCAAGCTTCTGCCTCAAAAAACTGTGTCTCGACCCCAAAGGATCTGATGAGGGTTTTCATAAGAATGGGCTTCCCGGGTGGCTCAGATGGTAAAGAATCCACTTGCAATGCAGGAAACCTGGGTTTGATCCCTGGGTCAGGAAGATCCCCTGGAGAAGGGAATGGCTACCCACTCCAGTATTCTTGCCTGGAGAATCCCATGGACAGAGGAGCCTGGTGGGCTACAGTCCATGGGGTCCCAAAGAGTTAGACACAACTGAACCACTAACATTTTCACTTTTATAATGGTGAGTCAAATGTGAGGTCTCTGACAAGATTAAGGTGTAAGTAGGGTTTGCAGTCCTTAGTCTCAGGTGGTCCAGTCTCCTAATCTTGATGAGTTTCTCTGGTCCCTTTAATCTTGTCTCAGGTGATTAGTAGTAATGAACAGATGTGAGAGTTGGACCATAAGAAGGCTTGATCACTGAAGAATTGTCGCTTTCCAATTGTGGTGCTAGAGAAGACTCTTGAGAGTCCCTTGGGCTGCAAGGAGATCAAACCAGTCAATCCTAAAGGAAATCAACCCTGAATATTCATTGGAAGGACTGCTGCTGAAGCTGAAGCTCCAATACTTAGAGCACTTGATGCGAAGAGTCAACTCGTGGAAAAGACACTAATGCTGGAAATGATTGACGGTAGAAGGAGAAGATAATGGTGACCTCCTTCAAAAGGTCCCATGCATACATTGTCACACTCAGTGCTGCCGACTCTGCAGCAGGCCATTGCCAACCCACGCCTCTGCCAGAAGCTCCTGGACACTCACAGGCAAGTCTGGATCAGTCTCTTGTGGGGTCATTGCTCCTTTCTCCTGGGTTCTGGTGCACACAAGGTCTTGTTTGTGCCCTCCGGAGTCTGTTTCCCCAGTCCTATGTAAGTTCTATAATCAGATCCCATTGGTCTCCAAAGTCAAATTCCCTGGAGTTCTTAGTCCCTTTGCCAGATCCCTAGGTTGGGAAATCTGTTGTAAGTCCTAGGACTTTTTCACAGTGTGAGAATTTCTGTGATATAATTGTCCTGCAGTTTGTGGGTCGTCTGCTCGGCAGCTCTATGGTGAGGTTAGTGGTGATCTCCTCCAATAGGGCTTATGCCACAGGCTGTGTGACCAGGTCTCCAGAACCCAGAGCCTCTGCCCCTGCGGCAGGCCACTGCTGACCCGTACTTCCTCAGGAGACACTCAAACACAGTTTTGGCTCAGTTTCTGTGGGGTCTCTGGGGCCTGGTGTGCACAAGATTTTGTTTGAACCCTTCGAGCATTGCTGGCAGGTATGGGGTTTGATTCTAAACGTGATTTTGCCCCTCCTGCCATCTTTCTGGGACTTCTCCTTTGCCCTTGGACTTGGGGTATCTTTTTTTGGTGGGATCCAACATTCTCCTGTTGATGGTTCAGCAGTGAGTTGTAATTTTGGAGTCCTCACAGGAGAAGAGGAACATACATCCTTCTACTCCACCATCTTGAGATCAAATATATGGCTGGATGGCACCACCAACTCTATGGACATGAGTCTGAGTAAACTCCGGGAGTTGGTGATGGACAGAGAAGCCTGGCGTGTTGCAGTCCATGGGGTCACAAAGAGTCAGACATGACTGAGTGACTGAACTGAACTGAGAAGGAGAAGGGGGCAGCAGAGGATGGATGGTTGGATAGCATCATCGACTCAGTGGACAAGAGTTTGAGCAAACTTATGGAGATCGTGAAGGACAGGAAGCCTGGTGTGCTGCCGTGCATGGGGTCCCAAAGAGTCAGGCACAACTGAACAACAACAGGTGTTTTCTTGGCTGCCCCACCCTTAATTAGCAGCTGTTGGAATCCACTCTTTGGAATGCAGGGAAGGTCATGAGGAAGGCTGGAGTCTTGCCTACAAGATATGGGGGAAAGAAAGATGTCCACATCTGGGATCCCCATAGGGCCCTGCTCAGTTTCAGTCGCCCCCGTGAATGATGACTTGGTGTCATTCAGTTTTCTAGAACAGCCACTAGAGACTGCGTGCAAAGCCCTAAGGAGCAAAGGGACAATGAGGGATCACTGCCCTTGGTGCAGGTAGGGGATTGAGTGGAGCAACAGGAACCAATGCCAGACTCAGAGGCTGCCCAGCCCCCCACTCCCATCTCCATGGAATGATTAGCCTGGGGTGTGGGGTTGTGGAGAAGGGTTTTCTGGGGATGGGCTTATCTGAACTGAATTTTGAAAGGCAAATCAGAAAATAGGGCTTCCTGCCCAGATAGGATTAGTGTGACAATCAAAAGATATAATGGATGGGGAATAACCACAGGATTAGTGTGAAAATGAAACAAGACAATGGAGGGGGAAAGTATCTTGTGACCTGATTTTTAAAAAGACAGTTTTGGGGTCCTGTTATGACAAGTGAGGAAACAGGCTCTGGGAGGGCATGACTTGCTCATAGTGAGCCAATAATTTAAAGGCAAACACAAGACTTGAATCCAGATCTTCTGATTCTAGAATTAGGTTTTGGGTCTTCTACACTGACTTCTGCTTCACTGACTATGCTAAAGCCACAACAAACTGTGGGAAATTCTTAAAGAGATGGGAGTACCAGAACGTGACCTGTCTCTTGAGAAACCTGAATGCAGGCCAAGAAGCAACTGTTAGAACCAGGCATGGAACAACAGACCAGTTCAAATTTTGGAAAGGAGTATCAAATTTTGGAAAGGAGTATGACAAGGCTATATATTGTTACCTTGCTTATTTAATTTCTATGCAGAGTTCAGTTCAGTTCAGTCACTCAGTTGTGTCCGACTCTTTGTGACCCCATGAATCGCAGCACGCCAGGCCTCTCTGTCCATCACCAACTCCCAGAGTTCACTCAGACTCGCATCCATCTAGTCAGTGATGCCATCCAGCCATCTCATCCTCTGTCGTCCCCTTCTTCTCCTGCCCCCAATCCCTCCCAGCATCAAAGTCTTTCCCAATGAGTCAACTCCTCACTCTCACATCCATACATGACTATTGGAAAAAACATACCCTTGACTAGACGGACCTTAGTCGGCAAAGTAATGTCTCTGCTTTGAATATGCTATCTCAGTTGGTCATAACTTTTCTTCCAAGGAGTAAGCATCTTTTAATTTCATGGCTGCAATCACCATCTGCAGTGATTTTGGAGCCCCCCAAAATAAAATCTGACACTGTTTCCACTGTTTCTCCATCTATTTCCCATGGAGTGATGGGACCAGATGCCATGATCTTCGTTTTCTGAATGTTGAGCTTTAAGTCAACTTTTTCACTCTCCTCTTTCACTTTCATCAAGAGGCTTTTTAGTTCCTCTTCACTTCTGCCATCATGTGAAATGTTGGACTGGATGAAGCACAAGCTGGAATCAAGATTGCAGGAAGAAATAGCAACAACCTCAGATATGTAGATGATATCACTCTGACAGCAGAAAGTAAATAGGAACTAAACAGCCTCTTGATGAGAGTGAAAGAAGAGCATGAAAAAGCTGGCTTGAAATTCAACATTCAAAAAACTAAGATCATGGTATCCGGTCACATGATTTCATGGCAAATAGAGGGAAAAGTTAGAAGCAGTGACAGATTTATCCTCTTGGACTCCCCAAATCACTGTGGACAGTGATTGCAGCCATGAAGTTAAAAGACACTTGTTCCTTGGAAGAAAGCTTCCTTTCCAATGACAAACCTAGATAGCATACTAAAAAACAGAGACACTACTTTCTGACAAAGTTCTGTATAGTCAAAGCTGTGGTTTTTCCAGTAGTCATGTACAGATGTGAGAGTTGGACCATAAAGAAGTCTGAGCACTGAAGAATTGATGCTTTTGAATCATGGTTCTGGAGACAACTCTTGAAAGTCTCTTGGACCACAAGGATATCAAACCAGTCAATCCTAAAGGAAATCAAGCCTGTATATTCATTGGAAGGACTGAAGCTGAAGCTGAAGCTTCTATACTTGGGCCACGATGCAAAGAGTCGACCCACTGGAAAAGACTCTGATGCTGGGAAAGACCGAAGGCAAAAAAAGAAGGGGGCAGCAGAGAATGAGATAGTTAGATACCATCACCAACTCAATGGGCATGATTGAGTAAACTCCAGGAGATAGTGGAGGACAGAGGAGCCTGGCATGCTGCAGTCTGTGGGGTTGCAAAGTCGGACACAACTTAGAGACTCAACAACAACAACATACCGATCTCTCCAGAGAGTGAATTCCATTGTAAAATTGCTTTTCTTAGAATCTTGTTTTATGAAGAGTAATACAGAGTAGGAGTTTTTTACACTATAGTAAAAATTAGTGGTCAGCACACTTTGCAAAGAGATAGCAAAGAATAGGACAGTGAAGGAAATGTAAAAGTGGAGAGGGAGGTCGGGAATGAAAAGGGACAATTTGGGACTATGTAAGGCTTGGGTCCAGGAGGGTTTTAAAGAGCCTAGACAGGGAGAGACAAGAAAGTATGTCTAGAAGTAAAGAGATAACTCAGGAAAGAGAGTGAGAATACCAAACACAAACTTTGTCAGATTATCAAAGGGCTTGGTGCCCAGGCTCTTCCTCTTCAGAATGACAAGCTGAGCCTGGTGTTAGATTGTAGAGATCTCTCTCCACAGATCCTCTCTGAGCCTCTGACTCATCACAGAGCTGCTCTAGGGACAATCAGGACCTCCGCTTCCACTTCCCATCCTTGTGTCGAAGGGGAGAATAAATGAGAATCTGAGATGATCATTCAGGCTTCCTGGACTATCCTTAACTTTCATCCTGAATGGGGTGTAAAGAGCTTTGGTGGATTTCTTTCACTTGTTTGCTACAGACCGTAAGCTGACAGTGGATTCTTGGTCATGCCGTGAAAATGCTGAGTCTAGAACCTCATCTTCAAGTTAAATAGATTCTGAGGATAACACATTTTTAAAAAATCCTTGTTGACTTCCACCCTCCACTACCTACACCCTACATCTACCTACATCGTCACCATCTGTGGAGAACAAAGTCAGAAGAAACAAAAAGGTATAAAAAAGAAAATTAAAATCACCCATGATCCCACTCCCTATGTGAAAAAACAATGGTTGACACTTATGTATTTCCTTGCAGTCTTTGTTTTTATTATTTATTTTTAATTGAAGGATAATTGCTTTACAGAATCCTTTCAGTCTTTATTCCATATGTACATGTAGAGTATTCCACAGAGCCCCAGACCATTTAAAGGTCTTCTTTATATGCAACCTCATGCCTCCTAGGAGGAAAAGGCAACAGTCTCCTTTTGTTGTTGTTGTTGTTGTTGTTGTTTTAAGGTACCAACGTTATTTTTTGTTTTATTTTATGGTTTATTTTTTGGCCACAGCCCCTGGCATGTGGGAACAGTCTCCTTTCTAAATAGCCCTGGGCACCCACAGAAATGTAGATCTGTGGATCTTCCCGGTGGATCCAGGTACCAAGTCATTTATATGTATTGATCCTTCAGGCTGATTTACATGAGCATCCCTGGGACATTGACTAACCCCTAATCCTGTAAATACAGAGGCTATTCCATCTCCCACACTCCACACAAGCTCTGCCTTCAGCTGGAAACTTGAAGATTCCCACTGCACTTCACTCTTCCAGCTTGTCCCTGGCTCCCAAGGAGCTTGGTTCAGCTCATGTCCGTGTTTGCTTTGGCCTCAGAGTTTCAATGCTCTCTTATTCTCAAAATGAATGGTCTCTGTCTCGACTTGGGTTTCCCACGTGGTGCTAGTGGTAATGAACCTGCCTGCAAATGCAGACCTGGGTTCTATCCCTGAGTTGGGAAGATCCCCTGGAGGAGGGCATGGCAACCCACTCTAGTATTCTTGCCTGAAGAATTCCATGGACAGAGAAGTCTATGGTCCATAGGGTTGCAGAGAATTGGACACGGCTGAAGTGATTTGGCACTGGCATTGTCTTGACTTGATCCATGCTAAGCAGTTAGGCCACTCACCACCTTGTGGCATTCATGCCTATCAACTCCATCTTTGAGAAGGCTTTGATGGGCAGGAGTTCCCTGGCAGTCTAATAGTTAAGACTGCAATTCCATTGCAGGAAGCACTGGTTGTGATCCCGAGTCAGGGAACTAAGATCCCACATACTGAGTGGCACGGCCAAATAGTAAAAAGGTTTAAAAAAAGGTTTTGATGGGCATTAGTTGATGATAATAGTAGCTGCCACTCCATGCTGGGCTAAACACTGTAGTGGGCTCTTTATATTGTGATCTGATCTAATCCCCGCAGTCCCCATAACCAGACATTCCTAGATCCCACTTTACTGATGGGGAAACTGAATCTCAGAGAGGTGGGATGATTCGCCTGAGGATACCTGGTGCGACAGTCCAAAGCCATTGACCTTCCCACTGCTCTCCTCTGCTCCCATTATGCCCAGTGAAAAACATGTTTATATACAGGTGCCAGTGGGAATTATTGCTTACCCAAGATAAGCCGATGTTGCCACACTGCTCTGATATCATTCCCACCAAAAGCAAAAAGATTGGGTCCTTTTGTGAACCTGAGTGGCCTTATTTCCTCTAAAAGCATAGATTTCAGGAGAACATTTAAACCATGGAAACAGCTCTGCCGCCTTCATGACTACCTACAGGGGTGCCAAGGCCAGCATATCTACTCACTGGACTCCCACCAGGCGTTCAGACCCTTGGGTATCGCCTCACCATTCAGTCAGTCCTTGTGATTTATGCCAGGCACTAGGTCCAAGACGGGGCGTGAAGTACTCCCAGGGGCATTAGTGCTTTGCTTTGTAATCTGGATGCACCAGCTCATCAGGTCAGGTTCACCAGGAAGCAGCTGCTGAGATGAAGATAGGCATGGGAAAGGGTCCCTGGGGAGTCACTGCCGTGAAAGGAAACAGGATTGGGCAGATCTGACAATTCTCCACAAGCCTAATGTGCAACTCCCGAGCAAAGATAGCCAGCCCGTGGGAGGAGCCCGGCCTGAGCTGGGCAGAGATGACTGGGCCCTAGGACCACCGCTGTGCTCAGCCCACATTGGCCCTCATGTGCCAGGACGAGAGAGGTGAACGAGGTGCACAAAATAAAAGGAGGTCTTTGGAAGACCCTGGGAGCCAGCTCCGCCTCACCCTGTGTGTGCTGGGTGCCTTTCTCTCTTCAGCCTAATCCCAGCCCTGGGGACCAGGGAGGGCTAAGAACTGGACCCATCAGCTCACCACACTCCTGGCAGCAGATAGCAAGTCCTTTCTTGGAGGGAGGTCTGCAAACACACCTCCGTGTCTGCTGTATACTTCTTCTCAACAAATATTTACTGAGTGCCAGGCTTTGGGGCTGCTCAATGAAACCAGACTCTGCCCTGGAGACCTTCTAGTCTAGCCCGTCTCTCTGCACAAACCTGAGTATGTACCCTGATATCTTGTATCAAGGTCAGGGTGACCACCTGCCCAGATCAGAGCATACCTACAGCTTAGCACCCAAGAGGTATAGGCACAGGTGTACAATCAAGGGGTTCCAGAAGGATGGGGAAGATTTTCAAAGAAACTGCAGCTTCAGGAGAAAGGTGAGGGAAGCCAAGAGGAAGGAAGGGGCTGCCGGGTAAGAGGCCTGACAGAAGAGCAGAAAACCCTGGGTGGCAGAAAGGGAAATTGAGTCAAAAGCCAGGCCCCATGGCAGGACTTCCCTGGTGGCTCAGACGGTAAAGCGTCTGTCTACAATGCGGGAGACCCGGGTTCAGTCCCTGGGTTGGGAAGATCCCCTGGAGAAGGAAATGGCAATCCACTCCAGTATTATTGCTACAGTCCATGGGGTTGCAAAGAGTCGGACACGACTGAGTGACTTCACTTCTGTGGCAGGCGGGGCATTTCCCTGCAGGAGTGAGTAAGGAGTAGGTGACCTGGAGAGGGACTCATGCAATCCTTGGCTGATAGCTGGGCTCAGGGCCAGAAAGGAAAACTTTTTGCTTCCTTAAGAGCTGGAGGGTGGAGGGAGGAGAAAGGAGCCTGAAAGATATCCACAGACTAAGAACCAGGTCTGAGCCCTTGAGAGCCGGCAGAACCTGGGGACAGGCCACTTGCCATTTCTATCAGTCATCACTGAAGAGGAGCCACAGGCAAACAGTACGTTTGAACAAGTGGAAGTAACACTTGTGTGTGTGTCTGTCACTATAGCCCACCAGGCTCCTCTGCCCATGGAACTCTCCAGGCCAGAATACGACGTGAGTTGTCATTCCCTTCTCCAGGGGATCTTCCTGGGATCGAACCAGGTCTCCTGCATTGCAAGCATATGCTTTTAGTCTGAGCCACCAGGGAAGCCCGGTGTAGCATTTACATAACCCTTGTGTAGCATCTACATAATGTCCCTCTCCCCATATTGAGTCTGTTTTCCAGGCCAGAAACCTGGGAGTCATGCTATGCTCTTCTCTCTCCTTCACCCATCCTTGGTCCCCAGGACCAGTCTCCCTTTATTTATTTCTTTGGTCATATCAACTAGCTTATGGGATCTTAGTTCCCTGACCAGGGACCAAACCCATGTCCCCTGCAGTGGAAGACTAAGTCCTAACCACTGGATTGCCAGGGAAGTCCAGTCTCCCTTCCGAAGACTCTGTGAGTCCTGCTGTTTCCTGCCCCCGTGGCCTCTGCCCTCGCCTAGACCACCCTGCACTCCATCACCTGGTGTTAACAGTCTCTCACCTGCCTGGCTCCCCTCTCCCTGCCCTCTCAGATCTGTTCCTTTTGCCACAAAATTTATCACAGCATTGTCCTGAACTCCACTGTCCTTAAAACAAAGCCCCATATTCTTTTTTTTAACTGTTTATTTTATATTGTAATGCAGCCAATTAATAATGTTGTGATAGTTTCAGGTGAACAGGGAAGGGACTCAGCCATATATATACTTGTGTCCATTCTCCCCCAAACAGCCCTCCCTTCCAGGCTGCCACATGGCATTATGATATGAGCAGAGTTCCCTGTCAAAGCCACATATTCTTAATTTGGCCTTCAAGTATGATCCCTACTCTGTTTGCAGCCATCTCTGCTCCCTTTTTACAACTCTACCTTGCAGCTCTGTCCTCTTCAAACTCACTCCTGCCCCCAGCCATACACGTACACCTCCCCACAACCCCAGCCAGGGCTCTCTTGCCTCTGGGCCTCTCCAGTGTTATTCCCTCTGCCTGGAACACACCTGCTCTGACTAGCTCCAACCATGTACTGCTCAGTCCAGGAAGTCTTCCTCCCCCCCACCCCAAGGTAAGGTGTTTTGGCCCCAGTACCCTGCTGTGGCATTTGCCAAGATTACTGGTTAACTATAATGATTCAAGACGGTCAATCCCCATCTTGCCTATGTTATATCACAGGTGCAGCACAGTACCCTTGTCATCAACACATCATCAATGCATATTTTTTCAGCAGCTACCTAATGTCATGTACCAACCATGAACCCTGGGGAAATGATAGGGAATTAGCAAAGCTCTTGTTTTCACGGAGCTCACACACTCAGTTTTTGCATATTCCAAAGTTATTTTAGGGAAGGTTATTTTAGGTACTGGTTTTCCAAAGGCAGAAGAAAAAGTGAAAAAACAAAGGAAGGAGGGGAGAGAGGGAGGGAGAGGGGCAGGAAGGAAGGGAGAAAAAGAAAGAAAGGAAGGAAGGGAAAGTTTGACTCCCAAGTGAGATAAACCAAGCTGGTCACAGTTCGGGGCCCTGTCCTGCCCCAGTTTCTTGCCTCACTTCCTTTCATTTCCCTGCATAAACTTTTTGCTCCAGAGAAAATGCAGTTGCCAAAGCTCTTGGGTTTTCCCAACTCTGATCCTCTGACTCTGCTGGCCCTCCGCTGGCCCTGGGGCTCCTGTTCCTTCTCCTGTGTCAGCTCCTCAGCCCTGAGAGATGCCTCCTCCTCAGGGCTCCTGGAGCACGGGCCTACACCTCCCTTCCTGGTGGCTTTCACTGTGTTGCATTCAAGCTGTTCGTCCAGATGCCACATCTTCCTCCCACCAAACTGCGAGCCCCGTGAGAGCTGAGAGCAGGTCTCCCTCCTCTTGGATCCTAAAGAACCAACCGGGGCTGTGTAAAGGGCTTTGGACTCAAATCCTGAACTTGATTTAGCAAGCACATCAGCCTTCCCAGTCCTGCTCCAGCCAACAGGCTGCTCAGGCCAGGTTGGGAGGCTGATCGTCCAGCTCACGCGGTCCCTGCGGGGCTCCCCACGCTTCTCATACGTGATGACTTCCCTCCGCCACGTTGCCCCTCATGCCCGTTTTCTGTTGGTCTTCTACCGTGGGGCACCACAGGCCCTGGACAGGCCCAAGGCGGGTTCAGGATTCTGAGCCTAGGAGGACACAGACAACACTTCAGAAAGCCCCCATCACCACTCTCCCTGCCATGGTCACCACAATCTGACACCAAGCACTGTGGACTCACGGTTGTTGCCTTACATCTTTGCACAAGGAGTTCCATATGCCGCTTGTGAATCTGGCTTTCTCAGCACATTCCTGGGACACACCCAGTCGTGGGTTCATTTTCATCACTGTTTGCTAGCTCATTAGAGGGATATTTTGTAACTTATTTATCCATTCTGCCTTCCATGAGTTGTTGGATGTTTCCAATGGTTGACTCTTAGACCTGATGCTGTGATGAACATTTCTGAACAGTCTCATGGTGAGCAGACGCGTGCCTCTCTGTCAGGAAGAAACCTAGAAAAGAAACTGTTTGGTTATAGGATATGCCAGTGGTCAGTTTTCAAGATATCGCCAGTTTTCGAAAGTGGTTGCACAACTTTTATTTTTCAAATACAAGAGAAAGTCTAAGCTCATATAACCAGCAGCATTCTCACCACCACCATTTCATACACTGTGTGTGGTGGGAGGAAGGCACTGGTAACAGTGTTGGAGGGGAAGGAGGGGAACTGGGTGTTTGGAGGACAGGGCTGAGGGAGACAGATGTCACTCAGCACTCCTTACACCCAGTGGTGAAGAACTTGCCTGCCAATGCAGGAGATGTAAGAGGTGTGGGTTTGATCCCTGGGTCAGGAAGATCCCCTGGAGGAGGGCATGGCAACCCACTCCAGTATTCTTGCCTGGAGAATCCCATGCACAGAGGAGCCTGGCGGGCAGGGAAGGAGATGGGGGGCAGCTCCCCACAGTCCCCATATATTCACCACTGCCTCCCTCCATGTGCTTTTGGGTGGTACTTCCCTTCTTCCCTTCCCTTCTGTCACCCTGCCCTTCTCATCCTTCCTAACTAACAAGTCTTTTCCACTTCATCTCCAGGGAATCTGGAATGTGTTTAATCTGTGTCTGTTGCTTCACTCCTGTTCTGTCTCCTCTGTTCCCTCCAAGGCTCTGTATTCCCTGCTCCCCATGTCATGCTGGGGGCTCCTTCCTGGTGGAAATGGTGCCTCCCGCCTCAGACTAGGGGCTCTCTGCTCCCTGATAACTGTTGGCATTTAGGTAAAAGCTGAGTGCAGAGTGTTGTGTGGGAAGTGTCACTCTCAGACAGGAATCTAAGGGTGAGTAGAAAGAAAGAGCTGTTAAAAAAAACCCCGAGAAGGTGTCTGTAGAGCACGTGGGCTTCCCCCTTCTCTTTTAATGAAGAGAGTGGTTCTAGATTACACTTTCTGTGTGTGCTAAACTGCTTCAGTCGTGTTCAACTCTTTGCGACCCCACGGACAGTAGCCCGCCAGGCTCCTCTGTCCATGGAATTCTCCAGGCAAGAATACTGGAGTGGGTTGCCGTTCCCTTCTCCAGGGGATCTTCCTGACCCAGGGATCAAACCCAGGTTTCCTGCATTGCAGGCAGATTCTTTACCATCTGGGCCATCAGGGAAGCCCATTGTATAGCAGATTATTTAAATCAGGACTATGTTTAGTGGGTCACTATATCATGCCCCCTTTAATATAAATAAGGGTCGTGGTCCCGTCACGGGATGGAAATGAATTTCCAGACCTGAGAGCCCTGTTTTGGGGGGCCAGCCTAGCTGGGAGGCTGACGTGGCTCCGCTGATCTTGTGACTAAAGATGGTCCCCTGGCTCGATGTGATTTTAGACGTGGCGGGAAGATCCCTTCCCACACGCGGTCTTTCCCCTGCTGCTGCTGCTGCTGCTAAGTCACTTCAGTCGTGTCCAACTCTGTGCGACCCCATAGACGGCAGCCCACCAGGCTGCCCCGTCCCTGGGATTCTCCAGGCAAGAACACTGGAGCGGGTTGCCATTTCCTTCTCCAGTGCATGAGAGTGAAAAGTGAAAGGGAAGTCGCTCAGTCGTGTCCGACCCTTAGCTGGCCTCAAACCTCACCGTTATTGAAGCTTACTGTAGATCCGCAGTAGGTTGTGGGACCGGAAGCCCCAGTGTGGGAGAGAGCTCTCTCAGAAAGAGAATTCAAATGGCGATTTTTACAAAAATATGCCACGCCGGGGTCCATCGCAGCCTGGGAAGGACCTGTTGTAAACCGAGGCAGATGCTGAAGCCGCAGCTTCTTGAGCTCTGCGTAAAGCCAGCTCACTGCTTCTTAGAAATGCAGAAATGAGCGAAAGCGCTGATCCTCCAGATGAGGCGCTGAGGCACGGCTTTCTGAGAGGTCAGGAGGGGCCCGGAGGGCCGTGGCCCCGGTAGGAGGGGCGGGCCTGAGGCTCCCCGCGCCTGGCGGACCTGCCCTCCCCCGCCCTCTCCCGCACCCGCGGGCTCGGCGCTCCAAGAATCTGCCTCCGCACTTGCAGCTGGAGGCAGCCTCTCTTCCCCTTTCGCAGCAGTCAGGGAGGCGTGCTCTACGCAGAAATATGGCCCAGTTTGAGCTTACCCTCACCTGGGGGTGCCTTGAGAAGAGAAAGCAGTGCCCCCTGAGGGAAAAGCGGGTGGGCTGGTTCTACACCAGCCCTGACTGGACTTTTCCGTCTCTGGGTCTCAGCCTTCACGCTGATTCAGTGAAAAGAGTGGGATAAATCCGTTCGTACCAACCAAAGGCTTGTGAGAGCCCAAGGTCTCCCAGAGTCTTCCTTGTCATTCAGTGGCTTAGTCTTGTCCAGCTCTTTGTGACCCCCATGGACTGCAGCACAACCAGGCTTCCCTGTCCGTCATTATCTCCCAGAATGATGTCTTCCTAGCCAGGGACTTTTAACGGAGATGATGGTGTCTAGTCCCATTCTGGAGAAGGCAATGGCACCCCACTCCAGTGTTCTTGCCTGGAAAATCCCATGGACGGAGGAGCCTGATGGGCTGCAGTCCATGGGGTCGCGAAGAGTCCGGAACGACTGAGCGACTTCACTTTCCCTTTTCACTTTCATGCATTGGAGAAGGAAATGGCAACCCACTCCAGTGTTCTTGCCTGGAGAGTCCAGAGACAGAGGAGCCTAGTGGGCTGCTGTCTATGGGGTCGCACAGAGTCGGACACGACTGAAGCGACTTAGCAGCAGCAGCAGCAGCAGTCCCATTCCATTTCATACTGCTGTTGCTAAGTCACTTCAGTCCTGTCCGACTCTGTGCGACCCCATAGACGGCAGCCCACCACGCTCGCCCGTCCCTGGGATTCTCCAGGCAAGAATACTGGAGTGGGTTTCCATTTCCTTCTCCAATGCATGAAAGTGAAAAGTGAAACGGAAGTGGCTCAGTTGTGTCCGACTCTTCGCGATCCCATGGACTGCAGCCTACCAGGCTCCTCTGTCCATGGGCTTCTCCAGGCAAGAGTACTGGAGTGGGGTGCCATCGCCTTCTCCGTCTATTTCATACAGTTTTACTAAATTAAATAATCGTTTTCCACACCCTTTCTCATTAGAAGGCCTTTCAAATTAGGACACAAACCCAGAAGTCATAAAAATAGAAGCTTGATAAATTCCACTCCAAAAAATTATACATATATATTTCAAAATTTTCTGCATGACAGAAACTATGATAACAAAACTAAAGGATAAACAACAAACTTGAAAAAGTATTTGTGGTTAATGTCATAAACACACAGCTGATTTTCCCTCATAAATAGTTGGTCGCTCAGTCGTGTCTGACTCTTTGTGATCCCATGGACTGTAGCCTGCCAGGCTCTTCCATCCATGGTATTTTCCAGGCAAGAATACTGATGGGGGTTGCCATTTTCTTCTCCAGATCATAAATAAGGAGCTCCTCCAAATCAATTAAAAAAAAAAAAACAACCAAAACCTACAATCCTCAAATAGAAAAAAATGAACAAGGGATATCAACAGACAATCTGCAGGCAGAAAAAATTCAAATGACTCAAACATTTGAAAAGATGCCAATCTCACCTGCAATAAGAGAAGTGCATATTTAAACTAGCACTAACATACCACTTCCACCTATCAGATTGGCCACGATCAAACATTCAACAGTACCCTGAGTTGGCAAAGATTGTAGAAACAGCACTCAGATCTTTCTGCTGAGTATGTAAATTGGAACAAACCCTCTGGAGAACAGTCTGGCAGCAGCTATTGAAATTATAAATGCATGTTGAATTCAACCCCGTAATTCCACTTTGCTGTTGTAGTTTTTACATTTAAAACCACCTAACCCTATTAACTGCTTAAAAATGAATTAGAACAAATTAAAAAGCTTCCCCTAGAGTAATGGGAGTACTTACTGAGTGAGCAAGTAGTTCTTGTGACTGGCCCCTCCAGGGCACAGCTTCTTACTCAGCAGCACATGATAGTTGATGTGTATTTTTTGACCATTAAACAACTTTAAATAGTTTTTCAATACTGTCATTTATCATTTTATGTCTAACCACAATGGCTGGTTGGTTAGTAAGGAGAAAGAGAAAAAATATTGATGCTGAAGCATAGCAACTTCACGAGGAATCTTGCAATTTGCCTCAAAGTGTTCATCACCAGGTTTATAATTTGCATTCATCTTGGATTGAAATTATTGGGTTGGCCAAAAAGGTTGTTCGGTTTTAAGTGAAAATACAAGACATATTTTTCATTTTCACCAAGAACTTTATTGAGCAACATGTTCACCAACCAAAAGAACTTTTTGGCCAACCCAGTATTTAAAACACAAGACATCTTGGGTTCTTTCCAAAAAAAAAAAAATTAAAGCAAATGCTGATTTCTTCCAATTTGGCTTTGCTTTTATTGGAAATGGAGACTGTATAGTGTTAAATATGGAGACGTGCTTAGAAAAACCAGCCTGAAAGTTTCTCTCCCACTGAGCAGAAACCATTCTTAAAATGTACGGCAGGGAACCTGCTGATTATTCATGATGGAAAATGCAAGAATTCCATGCACCACGTCCTGAAATTGTTGATGTTCCAACATATAAAATGGTATCAGTCCACTTTTAAATACATTCAATCCCTACCTAAACATGATATAACTTATCATTTTGAAGTTATCCAACAAATCATGTTCTTGCTTAGATAGTTAAGTGGCAGTTCACTGGAAAAACTCAACATTAGTCTTTATACATTACGTGGCTCAAACGGTAAAGAATCTGCCTGCAATGTGGGAGACCTGGGTTTGATCCCAGGGTTGGGAAGATTCCCTGGAGAAAAGAATGGATATCCACTCCAGCATTCTTTCCTGGAAAATTCCGTGGACAGAGGAGCTTGGTGGGTTTCCATGGGGTTCACAAAGAGCTGGACATGACAAAGTGACTAACATACACACTTTAGTTAAAATAAACTCTACTATAAAACTTTAATAATACATCTCTAATATATATATATATATATAAAACTGAAAAACACTTAAATTTTGAAAAGTGCTAAAATGCCCTTTAAAAATTTTTTTGGCAATTCTCAATACATATTAGTGTTGAAAATGTCAGAAACTTTTAAATAAATTAGAAATGCTATCCAACTTACGACATTCTTGGCTTCTACGACTTCACAGCTGGACATATGATTCCTTAGCGTTTGGTACCACAGCTACACAAATGCTGATAAAAGAAGTCAAGTGAGAGTTAAACTTTTTTTTCTCGTGGATCGTTCCTATTTTGAGCAACTTAAAAATACTCATGATCTTGCTTCAGATTTGCAAAACTTCCGTGTGTTAGTCGCTCAGTCGTATTGAGACAAACAAAAAAACTTCTAGTATCTATCTGTCTAGGTTTTTGCACTTTATAGATGAGGACACTGAGACCCAGAGAGGTTGACATCACTTGCCTAAGATGTGGAAAGCCAGATCTCCAGCTCCTTGACCTATCACGCAGACGTGGCTGTGACTATAATCCCAGCCTCCCCCCACCCCCAGCCCCAGGCTTCTCCTCCCATTCTCCTTGTAGTCTGGAGACAGACCTGGTGCTTTGGTGATAAAGTAACTCGGAACAATGGTGCCTGGAGTCTGGGAGGTAGGCCAAGCCTGAAGGGCTGTCGAGTGGCGACGGCCTTAGTGGGACCTTTGTAGGGTGTGGGGGGCATTAAGTCAGCGTCAGCAATTCTGTTCCATGGACCTCTCGTGACGCTCAGTGCTCATCAGTGCCTGACGGGGCCAAAGCCCCTGGAAAGCCGCCTAACCAGGCTTTGGTAAATGTTTAAGCACTGGGGGTGGGGTGGTGGTGGTAAGGAGTAAGACTTGGGACTGAGAGGGTCAGGGGAGGGTGTTCAAGTGCAAGAAGCACAGAAACAGAGACTGTACCCCCAAGGGTGGTTGCCCTCACCTCCATCCTGCTCCTCCGAGGCCAGGAAGGGCCAGGAAGGGGCGGCAGGGTCCGCTGGCAAGGCCCCAGCTCAGAAGTCCTGCTCTGAGCCGTTCCTAGCAAGGAACTCATTTTCCCACTCCTGTCCCAATCAAGATCGGCTAAGTTGGGACTGGGCACTGCATTGGAGTTTGGCTGATTCTTTTGGGGGGTCAGATTCTTCGGGCGTATGCAGCTATCTGGCCTCTCTACTCCCATCCCTTTGCCATCTCCTGACCGGGCCAGTTCACGGGCCTCTGCCTTCCCAGGACCTTAGACTTCTCCCAGGCACAGAGCCACTGACCCCTGAAAGTCCCCTGGCCCAGGCAAGTGGAAAATAGTAAGAGTTAGTGTAGCTGAGTCATAGAAGAGAGAATGTGAGCTGGACCCGAGAACAAGGCCTGCTCTCGTTTGGCAGAATCCACTGGGCTTCCCCAGTGGACTTGCCGCCAGCCAGGAGCACTTGCCTTAAACAGCCAACTCTTCTTCTTCACCGTCAGGTTCGTCACCACCACCGTTTGACGACTAGGCAGAATATTGCACAACTGGAGTTTTGTTCCACGTATTGTGTCTGCCCTGGATTGGAACCAGTGCCTTTGGGGGCAGAAGATCACTTAGCCCTGTGTTGAGGCTGTTGGTTCCCATTTCTCCCAAATTGTCCAGTGTTCCCCTAAATAGTCCATTTGGTGTTTGTAGTGACTTTATAAAACACAACCACTGCAAATAATGAAAAGTGGCTGTTATACAAACATGTCCTCGCTCCTTTCTAAGGCCTAGAAGTAATGACACCCCAGTAACAGCACCCAGTAAGCCCCCAGATCATAGTTTCTAAATACCACCCTCCATGGAAACAAAGTAGGGCTCCTGTAGCAATGGCTGATTCCAGGGCCAGAGCAGGGAATGTAGAGCCTGGCACGTTTGCTTGTGCCAGAATATAACAAAATGCTCAGAGAATGATGTGTGTGTGTGTGTGTGTGTGTGTGCGTGTGGAAGTCACTCAGTCGTGTCTGACTCTTTGCAACACCATGGACTAGAGCCTGTCAGCCTCTTCTGTCCATGGAATTCTCCAGGCAAGAATACTGGAGTGGGTGGCCATTTCCTTCTCCAGGGGATCTTCCCAACCCAGGGATCGAACCTGGGTCTCCTGAATTGCAGGCGGATGCTTTACTGTCTGGGCTATTAAAGTTTGTCATAAATATATGGTTAAACAAATAATGCTTTAATAGTTAATATATTTTATTTATTTATTTGTTTTTGGCTGTTCTGGGTCTTCATTGCTGCAAGGGATTTTCTCTAGTGTGGAGAGCAGGGGCGACGCTCTAGTGCACGAGCTTCTCATTTTGGTGGCTTCTCTTGTTGCAGAGTACAGGTTCTCGGGCACTCAGCTTCAGCAGGTGTGGCATGTTGGCTCAGTAGTTGCAGCTCGCGGGCTCAAGACACAGAGTTCAGTAGGTGTGGTAGTGCACAGGCCTAGTTGCCTTGCAGCACGTGGAGTCTTCCCGCACCAGGGATCTAACCCATGTCTCCCGCATTGGCAGGCAGATTCCTTACCAGTGAGCCAACAGGGAAGCCCTAATGGGTGTTTATTAAAAGACAGGTGGGACTTCCCTGATGGTACGGTGGCTAACAATCTGCTTTGCACAGCAGGAGACACGGGTTCAATCCCTGGTCAGGAAACTAAGATCCCACATGGCGACAGAGCAACTGAGTTCTGCATACTGCAACTACTGGGCCCACAGGAAAAGATCCCACATAAGACCTACATGCAGCCAAATAAATAATTAAATTAAATATGTTAAAAAGAGAGAGAAGGTGACAAAGCAACGTGGAGAAATGTTGAAGAATCTGGATAAAAGGGACAAGGGCATTCTTAGCACTGTCCTTGCAGGGTTTCTGTAAAGTTGAAATGATCTTAAAATATTTAAGATATGTAAAAATGAAGTGTACCCAAATGCTTTGCAAACTGCAGGGAAGCTAAGGAGGGGACTGTTGTTATGTAATGTGTTAGAATGTGTGATTATTCTCAGGAGGTATGCTGTGCGTGTAAGGGGGCGGGTGGCAGTGTTGCCAAGAAGTGTGTGCTTATTTATTTTACATCCCCCAGATTAACCCCTTTTCTTCTGGGGCAAGAGGTGATGCAATCCGAGCTGTGGCAAGAGAAGGGCCACACCTGAGCAAACATGGAGCCCAGGCTCAGCTGGGATGAAGGTTGTGCCAAAGTGTTTATGACTCTTCATGCCTTATCATCCCTTCCTGTCACAACGGAGTGTTTCCTTGCCATCTGTTTATACAGACATGTGTAAAACAACATGGCCTCCTGCCTTGCTTGCTCAGAACCTTGGGAATATCGATACAGTGATGCTGGCTCAAACAACTTGCTTCCTGCTTCCTGGGCTGAGTTTTCCCACCCCGTGTAGTCTTCTGTCTCGGATTGGAGAAGGGACCCAGAACAAGAAGTAGGGAATTTCCAACTTTAGGTCACCCAGCAAGGTCAGGCAGGGTGGGATCGACTGCGATTCAATGCACTCGGGGTTTTGCTGCTGTTGTTGTTTAGTCACTAAGTCGTGTCTGAGTCTTTGTGACCCCCATGGACTGTATGTAGCCTGCCGGGCTGCTCTGTCCATGGGCTTTCCCAGGCAAGAACACTGGAGTGGGTTGCCATTTCCTCCTCCAGGGAATCTTCCCAACCCAGGGGTCAAACCCAAGTCTCCTGCATTGGCAGGTGGATTCTTTACCACTGAGACTCCAGGGGAGCCCTGCTGTAGGTGTTTACCATGAGCCTAAAATGGACAAGGCCTCACATCAGGCAGTGAACAGGCATTTCTTTAAACTGTTCGGTCAGGCACGAGAGGCACAAGAAAGGAAAGACACCGTTTCCACCGCTACCATCGCTATCACCATCCTCATCATTACTTTTATGGGTTGTGTCTTCTTCAAAGACGTTGAAACCCTGCTACTCAGAATGTGACCTTACTTGGAAATAGAGTCTTTACAGATGGTCAGAGAAGATGAGGTCATTAGGGTAGGCCCTAATCCAATGTGACTGCTGTCTTTATAAAAAGAGGGAATTTGGACATAGACACAACACACTAGGAGAACGCCATGTGAAAGCAGAGATCGGGGTAATGGGTCTTCAAGTCAAAGAATGCCAACGCTTGCCATCCAACCTAGAAGAGAGGCACAGAACAGATTCTCCCTCATACCCACAGGAGGGACCAGTCTTGCCAACACCTGGACCTCAGACTTGCGTGTACTGTGAGACAATAAAGAACAATGAGACAGGGAATTCCCTGTAGGTTCAGTGGTTAGAACTCCAAGCTTCTTGCCATTCTGAGCACTTTACTTATCTAATCCTTACTACAACACTATGAGGGGGGTCCTATATTACTATCCCCCCACTTTCCAGAGAATATGCAACTGAAGCTCAGAGAGGCTAAATCATCTTCCCAAGGCCACACAGCCAGAAGGTGTCTGTGCACTGGCCTCAGCATTCCTCCGGGACTACTCCTTTCCTCTCACTTGTACATATGGCACATTGTGCGTGCTCAGTCGTGTCCAACTCTTTGCGACCGTATGGGCTATACCCCCACAGATCTCCATGGGATTTCCCAGGCAAGAATACTGGAGCGGGTTGCCATTTCCTTCTCCAGAGGATCCTCCCCACTCAGGGATGGAACCTGCATCTCTGTGTCTCTTGCACTGGCTGACGTGTTTTGTTGTTTTTTGTTTTTTTAACCAGCTGAGCCACCAGGGACAGCCATCTTTCTCCCCAGCTGTCAGCTGGTGTGTCTATGCTCCAAGCCCATCATCTCCTCCCAGAAGCCTGCTTTAATCAAGCAAAT
Source organism: Aepyceros melampus (assembly GCA_006408695.1). NCBI lineage: Eukaryota > Metazoa > Chordata > Mammalia > Artiodactyla > Bovidae > Aepyceros > Aepyceros melampus. Next base: position 663,352 of record SJXQ01010991.1, on the reverse strand, counting down.
GCTTCAGCCTCATTCCCATGCTTCTCGGAATCTAGGGACACAGGAGCATGCAGGGATCATGTACTGGGGTGATGCCTTGCTTGGAGTCCTGGCCCTAGTCCTGGTCCATTCTTTGCCCTTAGATTACCTGAGTCCCCACAGGCAAGGTTGTCCCAGCCCCGATGCCAGCAGCCATTGGCAGAAGTGTCAATCACCTTTGCATCCAGTATTCAAGTGGACTGTGATATGCTTTTATTGCTCTGGTTGATAACCAGGGCATTCACCAGGTAGACAGTAATCATGACTCAGAAGGCAACCAGGCTGTGTGCAGGTATTCCCAAGGGCTATCAGAAAAGGCCCAGGGGGCGTTTGAATTTCCAAGATCAGCGAGGGCATATAGCTCTCCACATTTCTCATTGTCCCTGGCACTGTTCTCAGCACATCCAAATGTTTGTTGAATTATGTGGACACATTTTCAACCCAACCAGAGCCCCTGTTTTTTTTTGTTGTTTTTTTTTTTATCAAATTTACTTGCCCTTCTCCCATCCCTTCCCATCTTTATTCTAATAAGTATTTCCTGTTTAAAGGGATGATGAGTTTCGAAAGCTCTAATAGCGTTCTCAGGTTTGGGCCTGTGATTGATACCTTTACCCCATTGTCTAACTGTTTGCAGAACCTATAGCTGTTTGCAGAACCTGCAGGCACTTGTAGACTGCAGGTGTTCACAGAACTTGTCTCCTTTTGCAAAGCCTATAGCTCTTCGCACATCTCACAGCTGGCACAGCTGTGTGTGGCGCCTACCCCTATTTGCAGAGCCTCTGGTCTATACATTTTTCTCTGATTTGTTTGTTTGTTTGTTTGGGGCCTGCACTGGGTCTTCATCACTGCACGTGGGCTTTCTCTAGTTGCAATGAGTGGGGACTTCCCTCTGGTTACAGTGCAAGGGCTTCTCATTGCACTGACTTCTCTTCTTGCAGAGCACAGGCTCTAGGCGCACAGGTGGGCTCAGTGGTTGTGGCGCACACACTTAGTTTCTTCCAGACACGTGAGATCTTCCCAGACTGGGGATGAGCCCATGTCCACTGCATTGGCAGGCAGATTCTTAACCACTGGACCACAAGGGAAATCCTGTTAAGTGTTTCTTAAATTTCAAGTCACAGTTTTAAAGAGTAATTGCTTTGAAATATATAGCTGTTTGCCGAACTTGAAGGTGTCTGCAGAGCCTAGCGCTGTTTGTAGAGACTGCAGCTGTTGGTGGAGCTCTTTCTTATAGACAGGTGCTATGAAAAGTGAAAGTTAAGTCGCTCAGTCGTGTCCAGCCAACTCTTTGGGACCCCGTGGACTGTAGCCCACCAGGCTCCTCCGTTCATGGGATTCTCCAGGCAAGAATACTGGAGTGGGTTGCCATTTCCTTTTCCAGGGGATCTTCCCGACCCAGGGATCGAACCCAGGTCTCCCACATTAGAGGCAGACGCTTTAACCTCTGAGCCACCAGGGAACATAGGATGTTTGTTAAAGGCATTATAAGCTTAGAGTGAATAGATGTGTGCAAAATCTGTTGAAAGTGATTACTATACCCTCTGGATGCTTGGTTTCTGGCTGGGCTTTTCTCTTCCAGCTAACAATGGGCCCTTCTTAGGAAACAGAGACTGTCCGGTGTGATGCCAAGAGATTCAAAGTTCACTGTCAGTATAAGGAAAGGTTGTTGGAAGAAGAGGCTTTCTATAATGAGGAACAATCATGGACCATTCATGGGCCACTCAGAACAGTCCACAAAGGCACGTGGAGGAGGTGAGCTGCTTAGAGGATCAGCTCTACTGGTCCCCACACACCTGTGGAGTAGCATAGCTGCACTTCCTGCAGACCCCTCCCATGCCGTACCCCTCCCTGCCTCATGCCCACAGCTTTCAAGCCGCAACCCTCTCCCACTCCATGCATTACAACAAATTGCACGACTACCTCTGTCCTTTCCTTCTCCTTCATTAATATTCCTTTCTCTCAGAGTGCTGGTCCTAGCAACCCTTCCAGGAGAAAAGAGAACTGAGAAGTAAATTCGCAGCAAGTTCTTAGCCTCTGGGATGTGCTACCCTACGAGACATTTACATTTTGAAATAAGATCTTTGGAGGCTGTCATGCCTTCTTCCCAGTGGCACACCCCCCTGATGGGGAGATCAGGGCACGGTGACAGACAGCAGGCCTGAACAGGGAACAAAGCAACCTGGCTCCCCAAGGGGAAGGCTTGTCCCGCAGGCACACCCCGCTTTTTGGCCACAGCTGTAGTCGAATTGAATCTTGGTTAATCGAATCCTCTTTTCCCAGTGACTCATAGGCCCATTTCAGAGCGAGGACGTGCTAGGAATGAGAAGCGGTTCCCATCCAGGCATGAGCTGAAAGACGATCAGTTGGTCTTAGGCAATGGTTGTTACTGAGTAGAAAGAGCTGCCTCTCTATGGCCCTGCGTGCTTGTTTTCTTAAACTGCAGCTTGGACTCTGACTCAGTACATGTAATTGATGGCTGTTTCGGTTCTAGTCCTCAGTTCAGAGGCTGAACCAGTTCTCCCCAGTTTCTGTCTTACCCCTGGGATCGTTTTGCGTCCTTGTCTCAGTGAAGCTTCCTCTTCCTCTCCAAGAGCTCTGAAGCGAGCCACAGCTGCCAGCATTTTGGTTTTCCAGCCTGAGAACAGGAGCGGGGCAGTTTAATCCACTGTGGAAAAGGCAGCTGCCAACAAACACCATCTGGGTGCTGTGACTCCCGAATCTGGTTCTTCAGATTCCTGAACTCCTGGTCCTTCGTCCTCACTGCTGTCTGGGCCTCTTCTTCCAGATGTTCCAAGAGCATCTTACCTGTAAAAAGCCCAAGGTCAGCTCATTATCTCTCCCCTTCCGTTGGACTCTCTCTGCAATCTGTGCAGTTGTCCAGGCTAAATGAATTCTTTTTCTCTCGGTCCTGAGAGTCCTACCTCTAAAAGGTTCCATATCCTCCAATTTCTGCAGACCGTGCATCATTCTCCTCTCATCCTTATCCAGGCCAAACAGCAGCCTCCTTCCTGCTGTCAGCAGCTCCCATCTCTAATCCAGACCCCAAGGATCAGCATTTGGTCAGTCAGTAATAAGACTGAGCACCTGAAGGAAATGGCAACCCGCTCCAGTATTCTTGCCTGGAAAATCCCATGAGGAGCCTGGTGGGCTATAGTCGGTGTGGTTGCAAAGAGTTGGACGTGACTGAAGTGACTAAATCACAACAATATGCCCATTGCTAGGGATATCACAGAGAACAAGACAGACACAGTGATGCTTCGAGGAGTTTATAGACAATAGTTTTTCTTTTAGCATTTGTCTGGAAAGAATGTTTCTCTGCTGTTTGGTTTTTATATTTTTAAGACACAAGATACAGGTGGTCATTGAGATAGAATTTGAAAATGCACTTAAATATAACCAGGAAAATAAAAATCACTCTCTTTTTTTTTGAGACAGTTGACGTATAACATTGAGCAAGTCTAAGGTAAACAACACATTGATTTACTACGTTTGTATATTGCAATGTGATTACCACCATAGCATTAGCTAACAGCCTCCCTTGATCACATAATTATCATTACTTTTTTTGTGGTGAGGATATTTAGCTTAAGATCTAGTTTCTTAGCAACTTTGTAAAATTTACTCTTCAACTTACCACTCTTTGTAAACTCCTACTATCCTCCCCTAACTCCCTTCCCATCCCCTAAAAATATAGTTAACCTTTTGGTGTATTTTTCTTCAGACATTTTTCTTTCCCTTGTTTGATTGTTTTAAAACACCACTGATATCCCTTCCCACCTCTAATGTATTTATCTACTCAGCAAATATTTATTACTAAGCATCAGGCACAGGACTGGGTGCTAGGATGACAGAGACAGACAGCCTAGTGAGGGAGACAACAAAGAATCACATGTATTGGACTTCCCTGGTGGCCCAGCAGTTAAGAATTCACCTGACAATGCAGGGGGCATGAATTCAGTCCCCGGTCCAGGAAGATTCCACATACTGCGGGGCAACTCAGCCCTCACGTCGCAACTACTGAGCCCTCTCTGTACAGCCTGTGCTCCACAAGAAGGGAAGCCACCGCGATGAAAAGCCCGCACACGGCAAACAAGAGAACCCCTGCTCTCAGCAACTAGGAAAGCCTTTGAGCTGCAACAAAGACCCAGTGCAACCAAAAAATAAATAAAATAAAAGAACAGGGCACATTAATACATGATTCTCAACTGTGATGCTGCTTATGAAGCCAGGGTGTAGGAAAGCATGAGTATATGTGATGGGGCCGTGAGCTCATCATGAGGACTTGGGGTGGTCAGAGAAGGCTTCTCCAAGGAAGAGTAGAGCTCACCAAGATGGAGGTGGTGGGGGAAGAGTGTTTGGGGAGGTAGAGACTGAATTCGTGAAAAGGCTGATATCTCCATTAGCCATCCTGGATATGCTGTCAGGGGCCCACCACACTGAAAGGAGCTCATGCAAATATTTTAATTTCTTTTAAAATCAGAAGAAAAGAAATGGGCTTTGGGTTGAAGAAAATGTTTTAAGTGTAAATATTCATGCGTTGTTCTTCATGTTAATACATTTGTAAAATGTAATGTATGGAAGAAGGGACCCCCACAAAGGCAGAAGTGCCCTTGAAACTCACCATGTGGTCCTGGCATGAAGGCCACATGGCTGAGTCAGAGTGGCCCGAGATGGTGGTGGGAGAGATGACCGGAGGGGTGGACAGGGATTAGATCCAGAGGTCATGGTAGGTATGCAGGACTTTATCCTTGAGCAACAGAAAAACAGAGAAGTGACAAGAATCTTTGATTTAATCTCTATAAAGAAAAATGTCTTTTTTTTTTTTTTTTTTTTTAGGCCAAGCTGCATGTGGGATCTTAGTTCACAGACCAGGGATGGAACCCAATCCCCTGCAACGGAAGCGTGGAGTTTTTACCACTAGACTGCCATTGAAGTCTGAGAATGTCTTTTTTGAAAACCACAATGCCATATTATACCTTAAAAATATGAATATCTGAGAATGAATAAGGTGATAGTCTAAAAACATTGGGAATGTACTTAAGACCACTGAATTATAAGCTTAAATATGATTAAAGTAGTAAATTTTGTTACTGTATTTTGTCACAATAAAAAAAAAATGGTATCAGATAGTCAGTAGTCCAACAAAAATTTAACCAAAATTCCTTAATATCATCAAATGTCCATTTGATGATGTTAACTTTCCCAATTGTCTCTTTAAAAAAATTTTTTTTAATTGAAGTATAGTTGATGTACAATTGTATGTTAGTTACAGGTGTATGGTATAGTGATTCACAATTTATAAAGGTTATACTCCACTTATAGTTGTTACAAACTTTTGGCTATATTTCCTGTGTTGTACAATACATCCTTGTAGCTTATTTTATACAGAATAGCTCTAATTATTTCTTAAATGTTAGAAATTGTTAAGCTCGTTTATTTTTATTGCTGTTAGAATCAAGAACCAAACGAAGGCTACATGTAATTGCTCTTTAAAGTCCCTTGAAATCCATAGATCTCTGCTGAATCTTTCTCTCTGCCTCTCATCTTTTTTTCTTTTCTTTTTCCCCTGTGACTTATTTGTTAAAGAAACCAAGTCATTTGACTTGGATTTTATCAGTTAAACCCCTGTGGTTTAGTTTAAAATATTCCTCTGTCCCCTGTATTCCCTAGGAATGTAGTTGTAGCTAGAGACTCCATCAGATTCAAGTTCAGTTTAGGGCAAGTCTATTTCAGGGTGGTGTTGGGTACTTCCCATGGGGCACCACTTTGTCTCCCTTCTGAGGAGGTTGACAGCCACTGACACTCACTGCCTAGGACACCAGTCCTTCAGGAATGGCCCCCTGGCGTCAGGCAGGGAGGGGAGAGCAGGTTGGAGGCTGACGTGGCCTGCAGTGTCTCCCTGTCCCTCTGGGAAGGGCTTGCCAGAAAGAAGGGGAAGCTGTGGTCCCTGGACTTTTTTCTCTCCATTATCTCTGAGCACCAATGATTTTCACCCTGGGTAGGGAAGCTTTCCTGTGTAGGTGCCTCCTCTTGGCAAATGAAGACACACTCAGCTGGGCTTTCCCTGTGCCTTAGGCGTTCAACTTTGAAATCAGTAGCAGGGCCAGCACTACTGTGCCCCAGGAGGTAAAAATCTGACTTGCAGGGATATGGGACCGGATGCTGGAGGCACAAAACTTACGAGGGTCCCACCTTGGCTAAGTACTCAGAGGTCTCTGCCACCAGACCAACCTGGGTCCCTAGCCTGGCTTCCCCACCCACGGGACTGGGTGAGTTACTCCCCCTCCCTGAACCACAGTTTTCTCGCAGGTAAAAGACAGATAATTACCAGGCTTATCTTAGAGGGTCCTTGTGAGGTTAGACGCAGTGACGTGTTTCAGCGCTGATTGCAGTGCCTGACGTGTGGGAAGCACTCAGTGCCCATGACTCCTATCACAGCATGGCTTAGACTAGCCCCCTCCGTCCCCTGACAGTACGGTGGTTAAAGAGTAAAGGAACTGGACCGTGCACCCAACGTGTTCACCTTCAGTAAGGTCCCAACCAAAGGCTTTTCCAGACCCGGTCAGCTTGGGTCGCCGACACAAGGATAGGAGAAGGTTTGGGTGGCTGGTATGAGGACTGAGGTGCTTTGTGACCAGGGCAGAGATTCCAGTCCCTTACGATATGAAATGAATAGCCCCTTATGTGTTATGAATCCCATAATAAGGTGTGAGGCTCTGAGCCTCTGCAGCCCTAGTGCCTGGTGAGCCATCGCCCAAATACACATATCTCGGGTGCCCAAGGCCAAAGTCCCGTGTGCGCCTAAGTTCTGGTTATTGCCCAGCTCGCTCTTGGGTGTTGGCTCAGGAGGCAGAAATTCCAGGAATCCCAATTCCTCCTTCCCCTTGGCATGATCCTCCTCTACCTCCTCCTCCCCTCCCCGCCCCCTTCTCCACCAATCCCCAGGCACCTCTCCTATCTGGGGGACAAGTGGCCAATTGTCTCTGAGATCTTTGTCTCTTGGGTACAGCTGTGGTGGGGCCAGATGGGGCTGTCGCAGGCATGAGACAGTAGCTTTGACGGAAGGCTTCCGGGGTGGCTTAGAGCAGCCAGGGGGTGAGGAAGGCAGGGAAGAGGCTCCTGTGTGACCCAAGTCCTCGGGCAGTGGGGGATGGGAGGCAGTTATCCTGGGTGCCAGACTCTAGAGTGCTGGGGGCCTTGCCTACCGCAGCGTAGAGGGGCTCCGAACATGGGGATGAGCCCCAGAGTTTCTTAACCTCTCCTGAGCCATCCCAGCCTCTCACTGCCCCTGCTTCTACTGTTCTTCCACTTCCCACTGTCTCCCCTCTGGACTGTGGCCATCCCCTCCTAAAGGACACAGCTGCCTGGGTGAGCTTTTGAATATACTACAGGGATCAGGACATTTGCTGCTTAAAGCACTCCCAGGCACATGAGCTGGACTCCACACTTAAACTTATTTTTGTTTCATACACTCCTCTGGCTGTTTGGTGAAGCCCGTGGACTTCTTCCTAGTAAAATGTTTTTCAATGCCTAAAATAAAATGTGCCGTGTCCCAAAGGCAACCAATTCTATCAAAACACCATTATCAAAATAGTTCTTAAAAATAAAGTTTGTGTATAGTAATATATGTGGGTTTGAAATAACATGTAGTATTACAAGGCATATCAGTGGGTCTAATATCGGATATCTTTTTGTTTGTGACAATATTTAGAAATATTTGCCACCCTTTTCTTATGATAGCCAAAGAACCATGCTGTCTGTGGGTGACCAAGTCTCAGGGGTGTTAGCGCTACTGCAATTTGCCCTTGAAGAGGATGCTAAAGTTCAGGTAGAGGTTAGTTCAAATAAAGGTATAAAATGTTTTTGCATTCAAGTTCGCGGAATCCAACTCAAGTCTTTGCCTTCCGCGTTCATGATTGATTTTTGTCCCCACCCAGTGCACCTGGTGAACTCTTACCTAGCGTCCAAAGTGAATGTCAAGGTCACCCTCTCTTTGAAGTTACTCGACTCCTTTATGCTTCCTGCTCCCAGCCCTGGATAGACTTTTACTGCTGCTCTGTCTCCTGGTCATGTGAAGGCCCTCTGGGACAAGGGCAGTGCCATACTATGCTATATTCCCCGCGCCGGGTACAGAGTCTGGCATGAAATAGTTGCTCAAAAACAAACAAACAAAAATCAAAGGAAGAAAGAGTGAGTACCTGAATGTATGAATATGAAGCATTGCAAGCAGTCACCTGACCACTCTGGTAGGGTCAATATGGTACCATCATCCTACAGGCAAAGAGCAATTCTTCCGTTGACCATCCATTCTTCTTATCTCTAAAGCTCCTATCTGTGTTAACCGTGAACCAAAGGGAGCAGGCTGGAAGGGACCAGTGGGGACAGGCCACCATCTCCAAAAGAGGAAGAAGTTGCTCACTGAAAGAGACAACAGAGGTAGCCCCACAGGGCCGCCAGGCCCTCCCAGTCATTCTTGGTCAGCCCCACAGTGCGTAGGTGACCCGAGCCAGCAGGGTGAGGATTCTCAGCCCAGAAGGAAAAGCCAGGAGGCTGCAGGGAAGGTGGAGGAGGCCGTGGGACAGCAGGTGATGACAGCACCTGCTCAGGTCGACAAGGAGAGCCATACCCTGTGGGCTCAGATCACCCTGAGCAAGGAACCTGGGGCAAGTTACTTCACTTCCCTGAACCTCAGTGTCCCTCACGTGTAAAATGGGCTAATAATCCCCCATGGTGTCACAGCAACCATCAAATGAGTAAATAATGACTAAATGCTTTATTGATCTGCATTATCTCATTGAGTGTTTGTTGCATTTCTAGTACATAGTGAACACTTAAACAGCACCTAATTGTTATCGCTACAGGCAAATTTGAACACAAACTAGCTCCCTGGGCCCTCCATCCTCCCCACTCACTTTTTCTTCTTCTTTTTTTCACTTGCCAGTTTTATTCATTTACTTTTTCATTGGAGTATACTTGCTTTACAATGTTGTGTCAGCTTCTGCTGTACAGCAATGTGAATCAACCATGTGTATACACATCTCCCTCTTGAGCATCCTTCCTAGCCCCATTCAGCCACTCCGAGGCTCCCTGCCCAAGGTGCTTACAGAGTCACCCAGCCAGGAACAACTTTGGTGGGTGGTCAGGGTGGGGTGTTCCTGTGAACCATCAGAACTTCGAAAAATTTTTTCAGTTTTTGCATGAGTGCATTTTTTTTTTTTCACTTTTTCTTCTTCTTTTTTTCACTTGCCAGTTTTATTCATTTACTTTTTCATTGGAGTATACTTGCTTTACAATGTTGTGTCAGCTTCTGCTGTACAGCAATGTGAATCAACCATGTGTATACACATCTCCCTCTTGAGCATCCTTCCTAGCCCCATTCAGCCACTCCGAGGCTCCCTGCCCAAGGTGCTTACAGAGTCACCCAGCCAGGAACAACTTTGGTGGGTGGTCAGGGTGGGGTGTTCCTGTGAACCATCAGAACTTCGAAAAATTTTTTCAGTTTTTGCATGAGTGCATTTTTTTTTTCTGAGAAAATGTCCATAAATACTCAAAGCAAACAGACAAAAAAAGGTTAAGATGCACAGAGTCTTAACGCCTTATCCTTCCCTGAGTTTCAAAAGAGATCTTAGAGAGAAGGACAATGTTTAACACAAAGGGATGACTCTCAAATGGTAGAATTTCAAGGGTCAATGATAGTTGGAGAGAAAAGTTGGGAGGTAGGTCCCATAACTCACGCCCTGCTGTGTTACAAATGAGCCCATCTAAGGAACAGCTTCAGATGATGTCTAAACTGGTTGCAGTGGGGGCCTCTCTTGTTACAGAGTTGTTTGGGGGGCAGGAAATGGCAACCCACTCCAGTGTTCTTGCCTGGAGAATCCCAGGGACAGGGGAGCCTGGTGGGCTGCAATCTCTGGGGTCGCACAGAGTTGGACATGACTGAAGCGACTTAGCAGCAGCAGCAGAAATTTCATATGTTGCAAGACAGCAGTGAAATTCTAATATGATCATGTTCCTTTTTAAAGGAAAAGACACTGGGAATTCCCTGGTGGTCCAGTGTTTAGGACTCTGCGCTTTCACTGCCAAAGCTCTGGGTTTAATCCCTGGTTGGGGAACTAAGATCCCACAAGCCAAATATCGTAGCAATACATACAAACATACATACATAGATAAAGGAAGATACTTTAAAAGGGCAACAGAGACCTATCAGAAATCTTCAAATATAAATAATTCAAAATCCATGCTCAAGCTCAACCCTTAATATAGGAGGACATGTTTCTCCATAGCTTAACTGGCTCTCAGAGCAAAGGACAAGTAGTTTGGTGTTAAGAGTGATGGAAACCCTGATGAGGCAACACTTATGTGATTTTATTATGATTACTTAGCTGTATCTCTTTTCTCAATGCCCAGCTAATTCTTGTCCCTTCAAATAGCTAACACTGGATTTACAAATCTAATTTTCACTACTTTTTTTTTAAACTGTGTTTAGACACCAGATCTCTCAACGTCTTTCTCTCACAAAACCGAAACTCTATATATGCAGTGAAAAATTCTTTTCTCCCTCTCCTAAGCCCTGGAAATGACTGTTTCAACTTCTGTTCCCAAGAGTTTGACCAATTTGGATCCTCATATAAGTGGAAGCCTGCAGTACCTGTCTTTTATATAACTGGATTATTTCAGTTACCATTATGTCCTCAAGATTCATCCATGTTGTAGCATATGACAGGTTTTCCTTCTCTTTTAAGGCCAAATAATATTCTATTATCTGTGTATACCACTTTCACTACTTTTTTTTTTTTTTTGCTACAACTATATTGCTCAAGATTTCATTTTGTGCTGTGATTGTATTTTGTGTTTCCTGGTATAAAACATAAAGGTAGTCTTATCACGTACCTTGAATTTACTACTCAGAAACCTTTCTAACTGAATAAACAGAGGCTTTGTAGACATGAAAATTTAACAGATACTTTCCCCAGGTTTCCAAATGATCCATTAGAAACAAAGCAAGTTTATAAATTAACTGATAGTCTTTCACAGTGCAAGCTATTTTATAAGCATTTGTAACTGTCTCTCTTCCAAGCAATATGACAAGAACAAAAATAAAAATAAAACCTTTGGAGTTGAGAGCTACAGGTTTTTGTTTGTTTGTTTAAGGATACAAGGTTTCAGGTGATGTTGAACAACTTTTTATTCTTTCAATGGTTTTCTATATGCCTTTTTAGATCAGTCATGAATTTCAGAGGAGGATTATTCCCTCTGGAATTCCTAAACAAAATACAAACAGAGATAATCCTAAGCAGAAATAAAACAGCAAATATCTTAACATTATTAAAGGGTCATCAAACCATTCATTCACCAAAAGGATAAACCCTTCATCTAACTGAACCGAGGAAGAAATGACAAAGGTGAGTCGGGATCATTTTGCAGGCAGGGTTTGGGAGCATGGCCTTGGAGAAAACAACTGATCTGCTCTATCAGTTTCTGCTGGGACCCAGCTGAGTCGAGTGAAGGTCTAGTCTAGTACCAAAGTGAAATTCAATCATTCTCAAAGCTGATTGCCTTGCAAAGAATAGCACTCCAAAGCAATTACCACCCATAAGCATAATAGTAAAGCCACTGGAATGTATTTTTATTAGCGGTATAAGAAATACACCTCCTCCCCCCATATACCTACATTTTCCCTTTTTGTCTCTGAGGCTCCAGCTGTCCAGACATTCACAGGTTTCAGTACAGTTTCTATTTCCCAAAGCCCCCACTGTCTGTTGTGCAGAGAATGGGCACAGCTCCTGATCTCCATCAGAAATTGCTGATCCAAATGTGTGGATGGGGCCAGGGAAAGGGCGGAGGAGGGGAGGAGAACATTCAACGTAGGATGGAGCCAAAGGAAAGAGGGAGAGGCTGGAGCAGGGAGAACGGAAAGCTGGGTTAAGGGGGTTGGGAAAATGCAGGAAAGTAAGGTAGGAGGCCTGCAGGAGGAGAGGGTGAGGAGAGAATGAACGTGACATGGAGGGGGCGAGAAAGAGGAAGAGGTCGGGGAATGGAGAAATACCGTGGAAAGTAGAAATGATAAAAAAAAAATCTTCGAATAAAAGCCAAGTCACCCCAAACTCTTCTGCAGTGTTTTTTGTGAGACAGGGAGACTGAAATAGGAAGAGGCCCTTTATTTTCTTAGGAAAAGAACACAGACTGGAGGTGGGAGAGGAATGGGAGAGAACTTTCCAAACAAAGAGAGAGCCTGTGGCCTCTCCAACTGCCCCGACCCCACGCTGGGTAAACTGTTCACACTGCAGTCCCCGACATTATCCAGAGAGAGGGGTCTGCTCTCCCTCCAGGCTGAACACTGGAGCGTCATTGTGCAGGGTGAGAGCGGGGCAGGGGTTAAGAAAGAGGCGTCTGCCTGGAGTGGGTAAGAGGCTCTGGATGGAGAGTAGGTGGTCTCCAGGGGGGCCACCCCAAGGCCTTTGTTGAGGGGACTCGGCTCCCAAAGGCTTCAAGAGCGCAGAACCTGGGCTTTCCCAGCTTCCTGTCTCAACCTGCAGGGGACACACACATGGTTCCACAAAGGAGAAATGGAAACATGCACAAACCCAGGGCATTCCTTCAAATCTGCATCCCTAGTCCCTGGGCTCCAGCCTGACTTGAAGATATCATTTGTGTCATCTTCCAGCCCCAAGGAAGAACTACCCTAACTTTTGACCCTTTGAGCAAAGGCCCCCTCTCCCCCAAGGTGAAAGAAAAAAAGGCCAAGGGTCAGTGTGCAGCCGACTGCAATGCCTGCCCCCACAGAGGGGCCTGGGTCAGGGCCAGCTCTCTTACAGAGTGCTGGAGGGAGTGTGCCCCCTCCCTAACTTCTGACTTTGAACAAGCTAACCCACACAGGCTTCAGTTTCCTGACTGCAAAGTGGGTGTAATGACAGGGCCTGATGAAGATGCCTGGAAAGAATATAGTGCAACCTGAGGGTTATGTTACTTATTATTAGGCTGTGCTCAGTCGTGTCTAACTTTTTGCCACCCCGTGGACTGCAGCCTGCCAGGCTCCTCTCTCCAGGGAATTTTCCAGGAAGAATACTGGAATGGGTTGCTGTTTCCTTCTCCAGGGCATCTTCCTGACCCAGGGATCAAACCAGCATCTCCTGAATTAGCCTGTGGATTCTTAACCACTAAGTTACCACTTGGTAAATTTTAGCAAGCTGAATGAGAAAAAACCTGGGTAAGCGATTTTTTGTTGCTGTTGTTGTTGTTGTTCTGTTTTGCTCGTTCTTTTAAAAAATAAATTTGGTTCATTAAAAAAGTTCGGGTATAATTGAAACATAACATTAATTTCAGATGTTTTTTTATTAGGTTGTTGCAAAAGTAATTGCGTTTTTTGCATTGTTGAAATTTGCCATTTGCTACTGGAATACATCCATAAATAAATGTGTTTTTACATCATTTTCCTGGAGGAGGGCATGGCAACTCACTCCAGTACTCTTGCCTGGAGAATCCCCGCGGACAGAGGAGCCTGGTGGGCTGCAGTCCATGGGGTCGCAAAGAGTCAGACACAACTGAGTGACTAAGTAAGTACACATATACGTCATTTTAACACACACTTCTCAATTTGTGATTTTTGCTAATGATGTTACTTGCTGTTTATATTTATTTTAGACTATAGAAATGATGTTAGACAAAAAGCACATTTGATTGCTTTTTTATTTGAGTTCAAAATGGGTTGTAAAGTAGTAGAAATAACTATCAACATCAACAACACATTTGGCCCAGGAACTGCTAATGAATGTACAGTGTTGCGGTGGTTCAAGACGTTCTGCAACGGAGATAAGAGCCTTGAAGATGAGGAGGGTAGTGGCCAGCCACTAGAAGGTGACAGCTACCAACTGAAAGCATCATCAAAGCTGACTCTGCATGAGAAGTTGCCCAAGAATTCAGTGTTGACCATCCTATGGTTGTGTGGCATTTGAAGCAAGTTGGAAAGGTAAACAAGTTTGATAAGTGGGTGCCTCATGAGCTGACTGAGTATCAAAAACGATCATTGTTCTGAAGTGTCATCTTCTCTTACTGTACACAACAACCACGAATCATTTCTCAATCTGATCATGACATGCGATGAAAAGCAGATTTTATACAACAGCCAGCAATGATCAGCTCAGTGGTTGGACAAAGAAGCTCCAAAGCGCTTCTCACAGCCAAATTTGCACCAAAAAAAAAAAAAAAAAAGATTATGGTCACTGTTTGGTCGTCTGCTGCTCATCTTATCCACTGCAGCTTTCTGAATCCTGGCAAAACCATTATATCTGAGAAGTATGCTCAGCAAATCGATGAGATGCGTGGAAAACTGCAATGCCTGCAGCCAGCATTGGTCAACAGAAAGGGCCCAGTCCTTCCCCATGACAATGCCTGACTGCACATAACACAACCAGTGATTCAAAAGTTGAACAAATTGGGCTACAAAGTTTTGCCTCATCCACCATATTTACCTGACCTCTTGCCAACCAACTTCTGCAAACATTTCAACAGCTTTTTGCAGGGAAAATGCTTCCACAACCAACAGGAGGCAGAAAATGCTTTCCAAGAGTTTATTGAATCCCAAAGCATGGATTTTTATGCTACAGGAATAAACTATCTTATTTCTCACTAGCAAAAGTGTGTTGATTGTAATGTCTCCTATTTTGATTAATAAAGATGTGTTTGAACCTAGTTATAATGATTTAAAATTCATCTGAAACTGCAATTACTTTTTCACTAACCTAACACAATATAATGATTTGATATTTGTATATGTTGCAAAATGATCACCACAGTAAGTCTAATTAGCATGTGTCATACACAGTTACAAAGAATTTTTTCCTTGTGATGAAGACTTTTAAGATTTACTCTCTTAGCAACTTTCAAATATGCAATACAGTATTATTTAACTATAGTCACCATGCTGTCTGTACATTACATCCCCATATCTTATTTTATAGTTGTAAGTTTATACATTCTAATGTCCTATACCCAACCTCCAACCTACAAATCTGTTCTCTGTATTTATGAATTTTTTACGTGTTTTTTATTCTCCATATAAGTAAGATCATGCGGCATCTGTCTTCCATGTCTGACTCATTTCACTTAACATAATGCCCTTAAAGTTCATCCATATTGTTGCAAATAGCAAGGTTTCTTTTCTATGTATTTCTTTCTCATTTATGTATTCTTTTTTAGTATTCCAGTCAGTTCAGTTCAGTCGCTCTGTTGTGTCTGACTCTTTGCAACCCTATGGACTGCAGCACAGCAGGCTTACCAACTCCCATAGCTTGTTCAAACTTATGTCCATTGAGTCGGTGATGCCTTCCAACCGTCTCACCCTCTGTTGTCCCTTTCTCCTCCTGCCTTCAATCTCACAACATCAGGGTCTTTTCCAAGGAGTCAGTTCTTCGCATCAGGTGGCCAAGTATTGGAGTTTCAGCTTCAGCAGCAGTCCTTCCAATGAATATTCAGGACTGATTTCCTGTAGAATTGACTGGTTTGATCCTGCAGTCCAAGGGACTCTCAAGAGTCTTCTCCAACACCACAGTTTAAAAGCGTCAATTCTTCAGCGTTCAGCTTTCTTTATAGTCCAACTCTCACATCCTACTGGGAAAACCATAGCTTTGACTAGACAGACCTTTTTTGGCAGAGTAATGTCTCTGTTTTTTAATATGCTGTCTAGGTTGGTCATAGCTTTTCTCCCAAATAGCAAGTGCCTTTTAATTTCATGGTCTGGTCACCACCTACAGTGATTTTGGAACCCCCCAAAATAAAGTCTATCACTGTTTCCACTGTTTCTTCATCTATTTGCCATGAAGTGATGGGACCAGATGCCATGATCTTCGTTTTTTGAATGTTGAGTTTTAAGCCAGCCTTTTCACTCTCCTTTTTCACTTTTATCAAGAGGCTCTTTAGCTTCTCTTTGCTTTCTGCCATAAGGGTGGTGTCATCTGCACAGCTGAGGTTATTGATATTTCTCCCGGAAATCTTGATTTCAACTTGTGTTTCATCCAGCCCGTCATTTCACTTGATGTACTCTGCATGTAAGTTGAATAGGCAAGGTGACAGTATACAGCCCTAACGTACTCCTTTCCCAATTTGATATCCACCACAGTTTCTTTGTCCATTCATCCATCAGTGGACATTTAGGTCGTCTCCATGTCTTGGTTATTGCAAATAATACTGCAGTGAACATAGGGGTACAGGTAGCTTTTTAAGTTAGTGTTTTCATTTTCTTTGGATAATACTCAGAAGTGGAATTGCTAGATCATATAATGGTTCTATTTTTAACTTTTTGAAGAACATTCATACTCTCTTCCGTAGTGGCTACATCAATTTACATTCCTACCAACAGTGCTGGCAGGTAATGTGAACCCTTTTCTCCACATCCTGGCAAACACTTGTTATTTGCTGTCTTTTTTATGATAGCCATTCTGACAGGTGTGAGGTGATGTCTCACTGTGGTTTGATTTGTATTTCTCTAATGACTCATGATGTTGAGCATCTTTTCATGTATCAGTTGGCCATTTGTACGTCTTCTTTAGAACAATGTCTATTCAGATCTTCTGTCTATTTTTTAATTGAATTGTTTATTTTTGATAATATTGAGTTATATGGATTCTTTATATATTTGGGATATCAATTCCTTATCAGGTACATGTTTTGCAAATATTTCCTCCTATTCAGAATGTTGCCTTTTCACTGTTGATAATCTTCTTTGCTGGGTAGAAACTTTAATTCAATGTAGTCCCACTGTTTATTTTTGCTTTTGCTGTTTTGGCTTTTGGAGTCAGATCCAAAAAATTATAGCCTGATGTCAAGGAATTTACCACTTATGTTTTCTTCTTGGAGTTCTATGGTTTCAGGTCTTACGTCCAAATCTTTAATCCATTTTGAGTTAATCTTTATGGGTGGTATAAGATAGTAGTCTAGTTTCTTTTTTTGCATGTGACTGTCCATTACTTTGCTGACTAAGGTCCGTCTAGTCAAGGCTATGGTTTTTCCAGTAGTCATGTATGGATGTGAGAGTTGGACTGTGAAGAAGGCTGAGCGCCGAAGAACTGATGCTTTTGAACTGTGGTGTTGGAAAAGACTCTTGAGAGTCCCTTGGACTGCAAGGAGATCCAACCAGTCCATTCTGAAGGAGATCAACCCTGGGATTTCTTTGGAAGGAATGATGCTAAAACTGAAGCTCCAGTACTTTGGCCACCTCATGCGAAGGGGTGACTCATTGGAAAAGACCCTGATGCTGGGAGGGATTGGGGGCAGGAGGAGAAGGGGACGACCGAGGATGCGATGGCTGGATGGCATCACTGATTCGATGGACATGAGTCTGAGTGAACTCCGAGAGATGGTGATGAGAGGGAGGCCTGGTGTGCTGCGATTCATGGGGTTGCAAAGAGTCGGACATGACTGAATGACTGAACTGAACTGTCCAATTTTCCCAACACCATTTATTTGAAGAGACTATCCTTTCCCCATTATGTATTCTTGACTCCTTTGTTGTAAACTAATTGACTATATTGTGGGTTTATTTCTGGGTTGCCCTTTCTGTTCCATTGATCCATGAGTTGTTTTTAATGCCAATATCTTACTGTTTTGTTTACTGTTGCTTTGGAATATAGGTTGAAATCAGGAAGTGTGTTGCCTCCAGCTATTTTCTTCTTTCTTAAGATTGCGTCAACTATTCTGGATCTTTTGTGATTACATACAAATTTTAGGATTGTTCTATTTCTGTGAAAAATGTCATTGCAATTTCAGTGGGGATTGCCTTGATCTGGAGATTGCTTGGTGACTATGGACATTTTAATAATAGTAATTCTTCCAATCCATGAGCACAGGCTATCTCTCCATTCCATTTATTTGTGTCTTTTTAAATTTCTTTCACCAATGTCCTACAGTTTTCAGTGTACAGGTCCTTCACCCTCTTAGTTAAATTTATTCATAGATATTTTATTCTTTTTGATACCATTATAAACAGAACTGTTTTTATTTCTCTTAGTGATAGCTCACTATTAGTGTATGGAAACACAACATATTTTTTATCCTGCAGCCTTACTAAATTCATTGATTAGTTCTAGCAGTTTTCGTGGGTTTTTTTTTTTTTTTTGGTAGAATCTTTGGGGCTTTCTATGTATAACAACAGGTCATCTGAAAACACTGACAATTTCACTTTTTTTTTTTCCAATTTGGATGCCCTTTTTTTTTTTTTTTTAAATTCAAGACCCATTTGTTCTCTAATTTTGCCAGCATGGGAACATCCTTCCACGCAAGATCTTGCAGCTTCTCCAGCTACCCAGCTGGAGGAGTTTAGGATGAGGACCCCAAGGGGTGCCTGCTGGGCTGTTGTCACAGAGATAGGACTCCTATTGCCACCACCACTGCCCCCCTCCCCAGTTCTGTCCTCTCCACTAGACTTTCTGTCATCTTTAGTTTCCCAGGAGTTTTTCAGAGTCCAAACGGTCTTTGCTCATGCTTCTGTACATGCCTGCTCCCTCAGCCCTGTCGATCCACACCAAAGGGGTAGAAGCGCAGGCGTGCATAGGACACACACAGCTATTTTTCAGCACGCCAACATTCCACACAAAACTATCTTATAAGCCTTCAGATTCTTCTTCATCAGAGAACATTCCCAAGGCCATGACTTTCTCTAGCTCTGCAGTGCCCTTGTGGGCAGACTAGACATTTGTGGTCACCAGGCTGTGTGAGTTGGGCAGCACCCCCAGATAACTGAGGATGGTATCCTGAAGCTCCTCAGCAGGATCCTCATCTTGGGTTGGAGGCCTTATAACAGCAGCCAGTTCTGGAACGTTCTGTCCTGAAGCAAGGCCTGGAGTGACCAGAGCCACACCTACAGGTCTTACTCTTGCTGACCAGCCGCACAGGACCAAGTTGGGCCAAAGGATCTTGATCTAGGTCTGGATGCCTTTTCTTTCTTTTTCTTGCCTAAGTGCTCTGGCTTTGGGTGTGTGCTTTTGACAAATTCATAAATTCATTCACTCCATTTCACAAATGTTTGAATGTTTGCTATATAACACACACTAGGGTTATGTCAGCAAACAGTCCAGACTCCACAGCTGTCATCATTTTAGTGTTTTATATTAGAAGGAATTTAGTGCCAGGAAGAAAGTAAGACCAACAAGGAGGATAAGGAGTGTGTGTGTGTGTGTGTGTGTGTGTGTCTGTGTGTATGTGGGAGGGGGTGTTGTATTTTAAATATGTTTGGGAGTCTGAAGCAGGTCAAGTGTTTCCTGTAGAGTCACAGCGTGTTTGTGGGGAGGGGTATGCACAGGGTTGCCTCTGACTGCTCTTTCCTTGATACGGAGGGGTGGGGGCGGGTTGGAGGGGCGCTCTCACCAGGGCAGGTGAGACTGAAATGAGAGGAAGGAGTCATGCACGCCTTATTGGACTGGTTTAGTTCCTGATATCCTCTGACTCTCTACAGCCTCCCCAGTCCCTTTCTAATGGCCTTTCCCCTGTCTTACAGGAAGGTGTGTGAGACAGACAGAATCAGGTGTTCTTGGCAGAAACAGGAGCAAATGAAAATTGGCTTATAGGGAAAATAGCAATAGTAATAGCTTCCTGCCCCCGGTCATTTGGCACACACTTATTTTAGTTCATACACCAGCACCAGTAAGAAACGTGAGGCCATGAGACCACAACCTCTGCGGGCATACGGGGCGCGCAGCGGACCCTGGCTGTGGCCTGGGGCTGGGGGAAAAGAGCGCCCGGGGTCGGGAGCTGGTTCCAGCGCGCACCTAGCGGTGACTCTGGGGCCCGCGGTCCGCCCTGCGCGGGGCGGGGGCCTGCACGGAGGCGGCCCTCGGCGGCCCCTCCTCCCGGGCCGAGAGCTGCAGGCCCCTGTAAAAGAGGCTCCCGGAGGCGGGCGCGGCGCTCACTGCTGTGGCGCGCGGAGCGGTGCACGTGGCTCCGGGAGCTCTGCCCCGGGTTCCCTCAGCTCCTTTCCCTCCCGCGATCCGGGGCCCTCCCTCGGCCCCTTTTGTGTCCGCCCACCCCTGGCGCGCGTGAGAAGGGTCCGCACAGTTCCCCGGCGCTCAGTGGACCAACTTGGAGCCGCAACTTTGTTGGTGGAGCCGCGCCGGGTTGAACGGAGCACTGCGCATGCGGAGCTCCAAATTCAAACAGCTGTTTTCAGGGGCTGGAGAGCGGGTGGGACTGGGAGTCGCTGGGGCTAGGGGAGGCTTTCTCCAGGAGGCGGCCTCTCGGGAGCCATGGTGGACCGGGGCCCTCTGCTTACCTCGGCCATTATCTTCTACCTGGCCATCGGGGCGGCGATCTTCGAGGTGCTAGAGGAGCCGCGTTGGAAAGAGGCCAAGACAAACTACTATACCCAGAAAGTGCATCTGCTCAAGGAGTTCCCGTGCCTGGGCAAGGATGGTCTGGACAAGATCCTGCAGGTGAGCTGGAGGTTTAGGAGTGCTGAAGGGGAGCCCCTCGCAGCTTTGGATGGCCCTCACTCTCCGTGGGTGGTCCTGGGGGACGATCGGTGAGAATATCTCACCGTGAGTCTGACCACCGGAATCCGTCGTTTACCCATGGACACAGGAATCAACGCTCGCGCGCGGAGACTCTTTGGAACCGAGTTTGTGCGAGTGAGAACTTAGGCTTGACCCGCGGGTGAACCAGGCCCCGAGGTGGCTCGGTGTGAGTGCGCGGGTACCTCCCTGGTTGGAGGAGGCTGTGGGGCGGATAAGGGCGTTTATCTTCCCTTGGAGACGCTCCCAGAGTTCGGGGCACCCGCCGGGTGCCACCCCCTGGCGTCTCCACCTCCCAGCTCCCGGGCCAGACCGGCACCCCGCCGGCTCCTTTTCGGCTTTTCACAGCCCCGGGGAACGGCGCGAGGCTCCCTCGCCCCTCGCAGGGCTCGGGGTTAGGGGGCTGCCCGGTGCTCTGTCGGGCCGGACCCCTCCGGGATGCGGGCTGGTGGCTGGACCGCTGGAGACTCGCGCAGGCTTCCGGGAAGGCTTATCTCGTGGAGACATCCCCAAAGGGCTTAGAGTTCAACTTTGTGAAAGTAACCGGTGGAACAAAAGGACAGCACCCGGGGCGTCCCTTTTCCAGGGTGGGGGAAGGGAGGAGAGGTTGTGCAGAATGGGAGGTGGTGGGAGAGTTTCTCCTCCGTGTTGGGGTAGATTCGTCTGTACTATAGTTGACATTAATCTCACTGGGATAAACTGCGGGGCTTGTTTGGGGACCGAAGGCCTGTACCCCAGTTTCTCGAAGGTTCTTCTCGAAGGTTCTTAACTTCAGCCGTTCACCGTCCTTGGCCTACCGTAATGGCCTCCCTCCAGTGGAACCACCAGATCTGGGTAAGAGCCGGTGAAGGCTGTAGGTGGTGAGGTAGAGTGCAGATCTTGTCCAAGGTGTGACGTTTCTCTTGGAGTAAAAGAGGTCAGAAAGGAACTTTGATGAGGAACAATGTTTAATCTGCATTGCCTCTCCAATCCTCTATGGCTGTATAGTTGCCCCTCATTTTTCCCGCCGCAATGTCCCTGTATGTAAAATGGGAACGAACCTGTCTTCATCTGTCTTTCCTGCTCTGGTCTGTTGGAAGGTTGAAAGCATTAGAAAGCACGAGTGTCTTGCCTGTGGATTCCCCTTTTTGTCCCCGAATCGATGGACACCTAAATACCCCTGGTGAGCTTATAAGTGCCTGCTGGCAGCTGGTCGAATAGATTTGTCCTCTTAGGAGCCCGTGAAAGGTTTAGGTTAGAAGGTTGGGTGTTGGATTTTAGTGGAGAGTCTCCTGTCTGGGAGCAGTTTCCGGGGCTGGGGGCTGTTGGGAGATGAGTTTGGTGGGAGGATGGGCTTCTGGAGGGAGCTGGGTGATCTTGCCCCGAAAACAGGAGATCTGTGTGGCTGCGCCTTCCTTGGGATGGGTGGCTGCCCTGCGTTTGCGTGTTGGGGAGGGGGGGGGGTCACTTTATAATTTCCCTTGAGGAAACAATTCCTCTGGAGAAGAGTTGTTGTTTACTTTGCTCCAGGGCTTTGTTTAGAGGGGGAGGAAGGCAGGCGGGGACGATAAAGAATCGAGCTGCCCCCGAAGTGTTTCCCTCTCTGCGGCTCCTCCGCCGCTGCAGGGGAAGGAAGGAAAGAATTCAAGGCTGAATGTGGGAAAATAAACTTCAAAACACGAGGAGTAGGGAAAGGGGGGGGGGGGTGGTCCGGGTGAGGCACCCGAGTGTAGCTGGTGTTATAGCTTTGGAGGTTAGACAGCTTTCTTGAGGTGCTGGAGCAAGCAAGAAGTCTGACATTTTTGAGGTCCTTTTAAATCCGCCAGCAATTAGCATCCTCCTATCCCCCTCCCCCAAATCCAGCAGGTAACTTTAGGAAAAAGATTTGGGCCTCAGGCTAGTTTGATTGGGACATGCTTATAGACAGGCCAGCCTCTCAAGCCATATCCAATATGGCGAGTCCCCTCCCTTCATAGGAAAAACCCCAGAAATGAGAATGGACCAGTGGAGGCGTTATCCCAGCATTGCTTTCCATCCACAGAAACCTGCCTGGCATTGCTCTCTGATCTGGGACTTGGGGCACTGCTTTAGGTCTCAGGAAATTGGTTTAAGGAAAAATGAAAATTCAAAAACCTTACCCGTCTAGCTGCTCCGGCATTTTCCACCTGAGTTCTGTGTTTTTATCAAGTTCAGAATAATCACCTTTGTAATCCTAACAGAGTCCCTGGTTAGGAATTCCTGGGGTGGGGGCCAACCCCCTGCCCCAAGGGCTGTTGGAAGGGAGGGAGTGGTACAACCTGGTTTGAGGTTTTTCTTAGACTGAAAATTTTGTGTATTCTTTCAAAGACAGAAAGGAAGTTAAGGCACCCTTCTTTAGATCTTTGGAAATAGTCCCTGAATTGTCAGTTGCTCCTCCCTCTGCATGCTGTGGTTGAACTGAGGTGGAGGAGGCTGATTTTCAAACGCTCCGTGCCACACTGGCCCCAGGCCACGTGGTCGCTCTCCTTACCAGCCTTCCTAACCGTCTTGAACCCTTGCTCTCAAGCCTGCTCCTCCAGCTGCTGGGTGACCCGTTCCCCCAGCCTCTTCCCAAATTGCAGAGGCTCCCACAAGAGGAGTTGGCATTGGCTGAGCACCTGGCATGTTGGGCATTGTGGGCGGCAATCAGCATTTTACGAGAGAGGCCCTAAGCTGGTTTTGCCATCTGGCTTGGCCATTTAGCCATCAAACCATTTGACTTGGCCTCTCTTTTCTAATCTGCAAAGTGAGGTTTGAATAAGGTTTGAATCTGGTGAGGGTCGAATAGGTGGAAGCATGAGGCATTGGGTGTGTACAGGTGTAACTGAAAACACCGAGCCTTGCACCACTGCACACACTGAGGACACAGTGACCAGGGCAACCTGCTAGGTCCTTTACTGCCTTAGTCAGGTACTCTTTATAGCACCCTTACGTGTTCAGATAAGGAAGCTGAAGCTCAAGGGAATGACCAGGAGGGCACACACAGACTTGGCTAAGACCTGGACATCTGCCACCAGAGCCTGCTCCTACATCCTTGCCCTCCCCCTTAGGCATGTGAAGCTGTTGGTCTGTCAGTGAGCTTAATAAATTGGTTCTGCTGGACTCTGGTCGGCTGGGAAATTCTATTTTCTATTTCCCCTCGAACAGGCATGGGCACGCAGGCGTCTCCTGTGTTGTGCCTGGCTGAGTCGGCACCTCCTCCCTTACAGCAGCCGTCCACCCCACCCCACTTCTCCTTGAGAAGCACAGAAAAACCAGAGGGTTGGGATGCCAGGCAGGAATGAACCTTTCTCAACCTTCATCTCTGCAGTGATCCTAAACAGGAAGGTTTTCCAGGGCTGACTGTGTGCCAGGACTCTGAATAAGCACTTTACCTATGCTCTAATCTTAATCTAGTCTTCCCTTTTCAATCAAGTGTAGACTTGAAAAGATGATGTAATTTGCCTAGGTTCTTACAGTACAGGGTCAGGTTTCAAACTGAAGTGAAACTGAAGTATATTGCAGAGTATATGGGAATTAGCCAACAAGTGTTTATTAAGCGCCTGCTGCATGTGGGACAGTGGGCAAAGCACTGGAAATGCAAGGATGAATTAGACACAGCCAGGCTGCCGTCTATGGGGTCGCACAGAGTCAGACATGACTGAAGCGACAGCAGCAGCAGCAGCAGCAGGCTCAGACTGGTCTGCAGGGGAGAAGGATGGAAAAATTCACCTTGACAAGACAGTGTGCCAGGGCCCCCAGGTCTAGCCTGACTTTAGGGGGGCCTCTCAGGAGGAGATGCCCTCCAGCCAGAGTGGGATGTTGATCATTATATGTTTTTTTTTATTGTTTGTTTTCTGGCAGCGCCTTACCCCACAGCCTGGAGTAGGAAATGGTAACCCACTCTGGTATTCTTGCCTGGAAAATCCCATGGACAGGGAAGCCTGGTGGGCTGCAGCCTGTGGGGTCCCAAAGATTGGAACCCAACTGAGTGACTGAACCCACCTCACAGCATGCAGGATCTCAGTTCCCCAAACAAGGATCGAACCTGGTCCCCCTGCAGTGGAAGCACAGAATCCTAACTGCTGGGCTACCAGGGAATTCCCAAGAGTGGGAACTGGGAATTTATGAGGGTGTCAGAGAAGAGAGCGTCAGGATGAGATCAGTGGACGGTATCACCAATGCAATGAACATGAACTTGGGCAAACTTCAGGAGATGGTGAGGGACAGGGAGACCTGGCGTGCTGCAGTCCATGGGGTCGCAGAGAGTCGGACACGACTGGATGACTGAACACCAACGACAAAGCAGAAGAGCGGGAAGAGGATCCTAGCAGAGGGCCAGAGGGAGCCCACAGGCCTCACGATGTGGCTCTTGGGGATTCTTTGTTTCCTGGGGGTGCAGGGGTCACCCCAGGCCCTGCCTTCTGCTGGGGCCCCATCCCTAACCAGGTTTTCTTGACTGCTCACAGGGCTGACCTGTTCCTGGAAGCCTCTTGGATCCCACTGACCTCCTTACCTGCCTTGTCCTCTTCCGAGGTTTTCTGTCTGCCCTGTCGCTCTCCTTTTATCTTCTGGGCCTTTCACACTCCCCCACACATATTCTGGTCCATAGAGTAAGGCTGATTCCAACACTGAGGTTCTGACACCAATCCTCCTCCTAAAAGTTTAAAAAAATTTAACTATGAATCATGTAAAATTACATCTGACCGAATGCTCAGACTGGGCCCATGACTTGAATTTGGTGGTGGGGGGCAGGGGGGAACCTAGGGTTAACATGAAAGCCTCTTTTGTTTCAAGCCTTGCTGGAAATTGTAAAGCGCACTGGTCCACTTAACTGCCTTTGTAAGTAAAGAGAGCACAATCGATCTTTTGATTATCCAGGATCACAGAAGCCTCTGGGTCATTCATTCGAAACGACTCTCACCGTCTAGGAGTGCAGAAGTGGGAAGTGGAGAGGTTGGGTTTTTTTGAGAGCAAACAGAAGAGGTTCCTTCCTAAAGGCTCTGGTTTTCTTATTTTTGTTGAGCTCAACGTCGAGGGCAGCCAAAACAAAAACAACAAAAAATTCTCAGATTGATAAATCTGCTTTCGTTAACTACTCTGGTTAGAATTTTAACAGTTAAGGTGAATTTTTATTGAATCGTTTTGAGTTTTACTAGAGCCCTTAGGATGACTACAGATGGCATAGTAATAGAGGCTTATTGAAGGCAGAGATTAGCAAGTGTTGAAAGGTTCTCGTGGGGGTGGGGGGCGTCCTGTAGGAGGGGGGCACAAGGGAGGTGATGACTGAGGCTTCCAAGTGTGTTCCTGGGGTTTTGCCCTATTCATAGTCTGCCGTTTAAAAGAAACACAGTCCTCCGGTTTTGGAGGCTGTGCTTGGCTGGCTCTGACCTCAGGCCAAGAGCTTTCATCTTGAACTTGGTTGTTTGCTGTTAGATTGGCCTTAGCCTTTGAACTCGATGTGGGTGGTGAGGGGGCGGGAAGCAGGGGACAGGGAAGTACAAGGCTTTGGGGAACAGGGAAGCCAGCCTCCTGAGACAGAACGCCAAGGAGAGTCTTTGTACAAATTGAGATGCTAGAACCGAGCAGTACCACGAGAATGGAATGGCCTCTATCACTGGGGTGATCGAGAGAGGCCCGGTGAGGCAGGTGGTCATAGGAGAGCATGAAATAGCATGTGAACACCTCCAGATGTTCCTTGCGGGGAGTGGAGAAGATAGAGGTGAATCCCCTTGGAGATTTTTGCTGAGAGTCCCTCCAGACCCCTGGAATAAGTGGAGGAGCCCTGACCTCCTCATTCTCCCCAAGGATGCATTGACACGGATAAGAGGACCTGCTGCTCTCGGCAGGCGTCTTTGTCCACGTGCTACTTGGCTTATCGGTGTGGGCCCCTTACTGTTGCTGAAAGAGTCACCATCCAAGCTGCGTGTCTGTTGGTGACGGGCGGCCTCTGCATGCATGGCCTTATATCACCTTCACAGGTTGCTTCTTGGAAACAGTGCTTGACACGCGGCAAGGCTCATTAAGTGTTAGCTGCCGCTGCCACCGAGCTCCTAAATGCCACTCCTACGTGATGCCCCTTCCATACCCCAGTGTAGAGGGCACGGAGTCAGATCTTCGTAGAGCAGAAGAAAGGGCAACTGACTCTCTTTTCTTTTAATTATAGTGAAAAGTACATACCAAAGTATACCCTTTGTACCTTTTTTCTGAGGGCTGTTCAGTAGTGTTACATGTATTCACGTTACTGTGAAACAGATCTCCAAAATTTTTTCATCTGGCAAAACTGAAACTCTAGACCTGTTAAACAGCTCTCCTTCCCCACCCCCCTCCCCGCCCCCCGTCTCTCCCCAGGGCTGTGTGACTACCATTTTACTTTCTGTTTCTGTGAATTTGGCTACTCTAGATACCTTACAAGTGGAATTGTATAGTGTTTGTATTTTGGTGTAAAATGGTACAGCCACTATGGGAGACAGTGTAGAGATTCCTCAAAAAATTAAAAATAACTGCCAGGTGTGTGTGTGTTCCTGGCTCAGTCATGTCTATTTCTTTGCAACTCAGTGGACCGAAGCTTGCCAGGCTCCCCGAGGCAAGAATACTGGAGTGGGTTGCCATAACTTCTTCCAGGGGATTTCCAGACCCAGGGATCGAACCTGGGTTTCCTGCATTGCAGGCAAATTCTTTACCGTCTGAGCCACCAGGGAAGCCTCATGATGATATAGCAATCCCACTTCTGGATGAACCACCTTTGTAGTTATTTATTTATTTGAAGATTTTTTGGGGGAGGGGGGATGTGGACCATTCGTCTTTATTGACTTTGTTCCAATATTGCTTCTGTTTTATGCCTTTTTTTTTTTCCGGTTAGGAGGCCTGTTGGGTTTTAGCTCCCAACTAGGGACTGAACTCGCTCTCCCTGCATTGGAAGTCGAAGTCTTAACCACTGGACGGCCAGGGAAGTCCCTCCGCCACCCTTGTGAAAAAGCTAGAGAGAGGGTAGGATGGAGGGTCCATTTTCATTGCAGCCCTCCTCAGGGAGGTGTGAAACTGCCTGATGGTTCTGGGCTGCAGCCATGGGGCAGAGGGGTGAGGGTCAGATGACCAGGCTGTCTGGGTTGAGCCAAAGAATTTGAACTCACCAAATTTTTGCAATTTTCCAGTAAGGGAGTAAACAGCATTTCAGAAAGATTCCTCTTCCTTCAACAGCTGTTTGCAACTTAAAAGAAGTGGAGCATTCTGTTCTAAACTGACGTTTCTGCGGGCTGAGCCTTTATACCCCCTCACTGTTCTGATAAAGATGTCTCCTCCCTCTCTTCTGATGTGAGAGAGTGTGGTTTTTTTCCACCAAAGCCCACAGAACTCACAGCCCCATAAAAGAGCCCACCCACACTCCCTTACACCCAGCTTGCAGTTAGGGTACCTCTCTTTCCCTTCCTTGTTGGTCCAGGTCTGGGTCCCCTCCATTCATGACGTTCCCAGATGATGCCTTAGTTGCCTCTTTTGGTGATCGTAGGGGGTGGGGTGCTCCAGTCTCTATAGCTGCCTGAGGTGTCTCGCATTTTTGTGAGCAATTCATCTGACACCCCAAACTTCAGAGACCTGGGCAGAGTTGGAGGATCACAGGGGGACCCCTGCCTGCCAGCTGTCACTTTGGTATGACAGAAACCTCACTTCGAAGCCTCAGAAACCAGATAGGGGCTTAGCCCTCTGGAGCTCAGTCTAGCTGGGGAGAGAAATAGGGCTGTGGTGGTGAAATGAGGGGAAACATAGTCCTGGTGCCAAGTGATGGGTTGCAGACGGTGAGGCTGGAGAGATGGATGAGGGTCAGGGGGCCTCGGAGGAGGCAGTTCCTGTTTCCTGAGGGCTGCCTGTAGAGCCCTGTGGCCTGTGGTGGGGAGGGGTCTGGCTCTGAGCAAAATGTTGCGCCTGCCCTCAGGGAGGCCCTGAGGGCAGAGAGAAAGACAGGTAAAGAGCTTGCTACCTGAGTGGTGTTCATAGGTGTAGCTGGAGGTCCCAGGTGTGTACTGTTGAGAGGTGAATTTCTACTCTTGAACTTAAAGTGGAGGGGGGAGCATTGAGGTGGGCAGAAGCGATGAGTGGAGTGGGCTGCAGCCCCCGTGAACTTTCTGCCAAATACCTCCCAGGTGCCAGGCTGGTTCTTACCTGGTCTCATTGAACCTGTCCTGTGGGTTAGGTGTTATTGCTCTGCTGAGGTCAGGGGATTTGCCCAGGGCGGCATGGTTAGCTAGAGGCTGGGAGTCACCCTGCCTTGCTGATTTCAGAGCCTTGGATCTGAAGGGAGATAGAGTCAGAAGGTGGAAGTGATGGGAGTGGGCAGGGACTGGGGCCCGGGTTGCGAGGGATCCCACCTAGCAGTGGCTGAGCACTTGCTTCCCATTGGCAGTGGGAATGGTTTGTGTGCATTATAGTCCTACGGCAACCCTCTGCTGGAGGATTAGCAGCCCCACCTTAGGACGAGAGCAACAGAGTGGCTTCTCCAACTTCACTCTTTTGCCTGAGGCTGTACAGCTAGGAGGTGGAAGAATGTGGATTGAACCCAGAGCCCACACTATGAAACATACAAAAACAAGGAGCAAAGGCCCAGAGGTGGGAAAGTACAGGGTGTGTGTGGTGGCTGCAGAACCCTAGGGTGCGTCGGGAAGTTCTCTGTGTAATTGGCTGAATACTTAGCCATGTGACTTTGAGCAAGTCAGTCTCCTAATCTGTGAAATGGGACTACAGTATAGCGTTGCCCTCATTCCTGCAGAATCCATGTAAACACACTTGACCGGCCTAAGCAACTGGTGATTTCCTCTGTTAGCTGCTGCTCTTGTTACCCAGAGCTCAGCCTCTCTGTACACCAGTCCTGAATCAAATCCCAGAGTACTGGCTGAAGGATAGCTTTATTGTGTTTTGCCAGGCAAAGGGAAACACACTGGGCTTCTGCCTTGAAAAAAATAGGTGTCTCTTGAAAAAAATGGGTGTCTCTCATCAAAGAACTTGATGAGGGTTTAGAATAGTGAGTCAAAAGTGGGGTCTCTTTGGGATTAGGGTGTGCAGAGTTTCTGGTGGTCAACTCCTAATATTGGTAAGTTTCTCTGGTCCCTTTAATCTTGCCTCAGTTGTTTCCCTGATTAGCCACGCTTTGGAACTCGGGGAAGGTCATGGAGGCTGGAGTCTTGGCCTACAAGAAATGGGGGACAGGAAGGCATCCAAGCCTGGGAGCCCCACAGGGCGGTACTCAGTTTCACTCTGGCACCTCCATCTCTGGGCTAGGGGCTGTTCCCAATGCCTACTTCAGGCCCCGCCATCTATTGAGCTCCCAATCTGGAGATGGAGACACGGATGATAAAGCCCACCAGAACTCCTGGTGGAGTCACTCACCATTTTTCATTTCCTGCAGACTCACCCACCCAGGAGAAAAGGAAAGTGTATCCCCTCTTGCCTTCCAGCAGAGCCCTGCCTCCTCCTCTGGAGAAAGGCGACGAGTCCTGGCTTATCCCAGGCCTGGGTTAAACCTCTTCCCTTCCGGAGGATCCTGGGTCCAGATGACCTCACGGGTGACATCCCTGGAGGTTGGTCACACCGGATGTGGGGTCTAAGTTGTGCCCTCCTTGGGGTCAGACACCACCCACCTCCCCTCCATAGCCAGGTCCTGTTGATTGGCTTTGAAGTGTGCATTCTGTTTTTCCCCTTCTCTCTAAATATTTGGGTTTCCTGCTGAAATATTTAGGCAGGATTGTGTACTTCTGGCTGTCGTCACCTCCCATGGCACTCTGTAATCAGGCTGCCTAGCTGGCCCCTCCTGTTAGGGAGAGGCTTGCCCCCAAGCTCTGTGAGAAGTTGGGGGGGGTGACCTGGGGGCAGGGTCAGCCTGGCTCTTCCTGTAGCCTAGTGGCTGGTCCTGTGGGTTGCTTGGGGACTGGTAGGCCACAGCAGCTGGCGAGGACTCAGTGGAGCCCCTAACGTTGCATGTGTGCCCAGGGCTTGGGGCCAGAGCTGGGGCTGGGAAGCCCTTGTCTGAACCACTGTGAAGGGAATAGCTGGTTCTAACTTGAGTCCTGATTCTCCTGCAGGACTGGTTTGTGCTGTGTGACCCTGGTCAGATTTCACCTATCTGGACTCTACTTCCCTGGACTCTGTGTGTTAGTCGCTTGCTGCTAAGCTGCTTTAGTCATGTCCGACTCTGTGCGACCCCATAGACGGCAGCCCACCAGGCTCTGCCGTCCCTGGGATTCTCCAGACAAGAATACTGGAGTGGGTTGCTATCTCCTTCTCCAATGCATGAAAGTGAAAAGCAAAAGTGAAGTTGCTCAGTCGTGTCTGACTCTTAGCGACCCCATGGACTGCAGCCTACCAGGCTCCTCCGTCCATGGGATTCTCCAGGCAAGAGTACTGGAGTAGGATGCCATTGCCTTTTCCTCCTACTCCAGTACTCCTTCCTGGAAAATCCCACGGACGGAGGAGCCTGGAAGGCTGCAGTCCATGGGGTCGCTGAGGGTCAGACACGACTCAGCTACTTCACTTGCACTTTTCACTTTCATGCATTGGAGAAGGAAATGGCAACCCACTCCAGTGTTCTTGCCTAGAGAATCCTCCCCGCCATCTATTGAGCTCCCAATCTGGAGATGGAGACACGGATGATAAAGCCCACCAGAACTCTGGTGGAGTCACTCACCATTTTTCATTTCCTGCAGACTCACCCACCCAGGAGAAAAGGAAAGTGTATCCCCTCTTGCCTTCCAGCAGAGCCCTGCCTCCTCCTCTGGAGAAAGGCGACGAGTCCTGGCTTATCCCAGGCCTGGGTTAAACCTCTTCCCTTCCGGAGGATCCTGGGTCCAGATGACCTCACGGGTGACATCCCTGGAGGGTTGGTCACACCGGATGTGGGGTCTAAGTTGTGCCCTCCTTGGGGTCAGACACCACCCACCTCCCCTCTCCATAGCCAGGTCCTGTTGATTGGCTTTGAAGTGTGCATTCTGTTTTTCCCCTTCTCTCTAAATATTTGGGTTTCCTGCTGAAATATTTAGGCAGGATTGTGTACTTCTGGCTGTCGTCACCTCCCATGGCACTCTGTAATCAGGCTGCCTAGCTGGCCCCTCCTGTTAGGGAGAGGCTTGCCCCCAAGCTCTGTGAGAAGTTGGGGGGGGTGACCTGGGGGCAGGGTCAGCCTGGCTCTTCCTGTAGCCTAGTGGCTGGTCCTGTGGGTTGCTTGGGGACTGGTAGGCCACAGCAGCTGGCGAGGACTCAGTGGAGCCCCTAACGTTGCATGTGTGCCCAGGGCTTGGGGCCAGAGCTGGGGCTGGGAAGCCCTTGTCTGAACCACTGTGAAGGGAATAGCTGGTTCTAACTTGAGTCCTGATTCTCCTGCAGGACTGGTTTGTGCTGTGTGACCCTGGTCAGATTTCACCTATCTGGACTCTACTTCCCTGGACTCTGTGTGTTAGTCGCTTGCTGCTAAGCTGCTTTAGTCATGTCCGACTCTGTGCGACCCCATAGACGGCAGCCCACCAGGCTCTGCCGTCCCTGGGATTCTCCAGACAAGAATACTGGAGTGGGTTGCTATCTCCTTCTCCAATGCATGAAAGTGAAAAGCAAAAGTGAAGTTGCTCAGTCGTGTCTGACTCTTAGCGACCCCATGGACTGCAGCCTACCAGGCTCCTCCGTCCATGGGATTCTCCAGGAAGAGTACTGGAGTAGGATGCCATTGCCTTTTCCTCCTACTCCAGTACTCCTTCCTGGAAAATCCCACGGACGGAGGAGCCTGGAAGGCTGCAGTCCATGGGGTCGCTGAGGGTCAGACACGACTCAGCTACTTCACTTGCACTTTTCACTTTCATGCATTGGAGAAGGAAATGGCAACCCACTCCAGTGTTCTTGCCTAGAGAATCCCAGGGACAGGGGAGCCTGTGGGCTGCCGTCTATGGGGTCACACAGAGTCGGACACGACTGAAGTGACTTAGCAGCAGCAGCAGCAGCAGTCGCTTAGTCATGTCGAACTCTTTGCAACCCCATGGACTATAGCCTGCTGGGCTCCTCTGTCCATGGGATTCTCCAGACAAGAATACTGGAGTGGGTAGCCATTTTCCTTCTCCAGGGGATCTTACTGATCCAGGGATCAAACCTGGGTCTCCTGCATTTGCAGGCAGATTCTTTACTATCTGAGCGATAGGGAGGTCCCACTTCCTTGGATTAAGTTCATCCATTCATTGAAGAAGGTTTGCTGCTGCTAAGTCACGTCAGTTGTGTCCCCATAGATGGAAGTCGCGTCTG
Organism: Aepyceros melampus; assembly: GCA_006408695.1. NCBI lineage: Eukaryota > Metazoa > Chordata > Mammalia > Artiodactyla > Bovidae > Aepyceros > Aepyceros melampus. The sequence continues at coordinate 630,596 of SJXQ01010991.1, read as the reverse complement.
TGCAACCCCATAGATGGAAGCCCACCAGATTCCCCGATCCCTGGGATTCTCCAGGCAAGAACACTGGAGTGGCTTGCCGTTTCATTCTCCAATGCATGAAAGTGAAAAGTGAAAGGGAAGTTGTTCAGTCGTGTCCAACTCTTCGTGACCCCATGGACTGCAGCCCACCAGGCTCCTCCGTCCATGGAATTTTCCAGGCAAGAGTACTGGAGTGGGGTGCCATTGCAGGCCTCTTATATTAGGCCTAGCTAGACTGCACACTTCCCTGGTGGCTCAGACAGTAAGGAATCTGCCTGCAATGTGGGAGACCCGAGTTCGATCCCCATGAAGTCACAATGAGTTGGACACAGATGAGTGACTAACAGACACATACCCAACATAGACCGCAGGAGCCCCATGTGGGCAGGGCCCACACCCTGGAACCGGAGTCTCCTGCCTAGGTTCTAGCCCAGTAAGCGACTTGCTTGGAATATGTTTGTGGGACCCCAGGGTGCCCAAGCAATGTACCTGGCTCTGGTGGGGAGGCAGAGAGCTGTGTGGGCCTTTGAGTTGGAAGTCTAATCACAAGGGACCCAACCTCCTACAAACTCAATGGCCATGAGTTTGAGCAAACTCTGGCAGATAGTGAAGGTCAGGGAAGCCTGGCGTGCTTCAAGTGTATGGGGTCGCAAAGAGTTGGACTTAGCCATTGAACAACAACAAGCTGCCTGCAAGGTCAAGGTGGTTACCTGGGTAAACTGAGCCAGGACAGGCTCTGGCCCTAGCGAGCAGAAGGGAGGCAGCTTTATCAAAATAAAGCTGCATGAGGTGGGGCCACATTGCCTGGTGGTCAAGCATAGGCTTTCAAGTCACACAGCCTTCGAAAGCTGGACCCCGAGCCTCTGGCTTCATCAGAAAGTGATAGTTCCCGTCTCGCTGGGCACAGAGACCACCCAAGGACACATGTGGAAGGTGCATTCCGATCTTTTCCCCTTTGAGGGACTTTACAAGACCAACAGCTCTGCCTCTCTGGGTCTGTTTATCTCCAGGAGTCCCCTTACTCCTTTCCCCTGGGCTTAGCAAGACCCATCGTAGTGAGCAGGCCTGGCAGGCCTGTCCTCCCCATGGGAGGTGATTTCTGCTTTCAAGGAACTTGAGACAGAGCGGAGACCCATTCCTTCCTCTGTGCGGATGTTTACCCAGTGTGTGTGCAGGTCTGGTGGAAACCTGCTGCAAAGAGGATGAGCAGGTCCTTTCGCCTGTCTGGGAATGTCCCCAGACCACGTGCCATGGAAACCACAGGGGCACATGGACGTGCAGGGAGGTTGGGGCGAGAAGCAGGGAGGAAGGAGGAAGGCAGGGCTGTTGCTGCCCTTTGGCATGACTGCAGCCTGCCCTGGGCCTTTTTTACCCTGCAGCCCACCCCTCAGGGCTGAGCTGACTGGGATGTCAGCCCTAGGGGATGGAGCGGGACTGTGCACAGTATTGCCTGCAGCATCTGGGTGACCTCGGGTTTGCACCCCCTGCCCCACCTGGCTTCCCACCCTTGGCCTTACTAAGGGCTTCTGCACAGCCACTCCTCTGAGGGGCCTTCCTGTGACTTCTCTGAGGTCTGACTGGGAAATGCCATCCTATTTGCTTGATGGGAAAACTGAGGCCTGGTGAGACGCGTTCATTCATTTATTTATTTTGGCTGTGGTGGGTTTTCTTTGCCGCACCCAGGCTTTCTGTAGTTGCAGTGAGTGGGGTCTCCTCCATGGCGGTGCCCGGGTCTCTCACTGCAGCAGCTTCTCACTGTGCAGCTCAGGTTCTAGGCTCACAGACTTCCGTACTTGCAGCGTGTGGGCTCAGTAGGTGTGGTGCACGGGCTTAATTGCTCCGTGGCATGTGGGATCTTCCCTGACCAGGGATCGAACCTGTGTCCCCTGCATTGCAAGGCACATTCTTAACCACTGGACCACCAGCCTGTAAATCAAAGCTCTGAACAGCCTTTAAATCAAAAATCTTCATGTGTGTTGGGTTGCAGAGCCTTTATTTCACTTATACTAACCTGGCCTGATTTCCTAACCTGCCCCACCCCAGCACACCCTTTCCTGGAGCACCAGTTTCCCTACCCACTAGTGAGTTTTTCTGGAATAAGAAGCAGAGGTTGAAATCGTGATCAACCCCCTCACCGCACAGGGTTTGGGGGGCCATCCAGAGCCTGGGGCAGAAATGACCTGATGCCTCACTGGTCCTTCACAGGACCCTGCTCCCCAAGGGGTTGAGCCTAAGGAGGTGGTGTTGGCTGGTTTCTTGGAGGCTGGTGGGGATGGGGGAGGAGGAGGGTCTGGCCCTGTGTGCTTCTCCTGGCAGCAAGTCATAAAATGTGAAGCTGTAGGGAGCTTAATGGTTATCTAACTAGCCTCCCTTTACAGTCCTGGAACCAAGGCCTTGGGAGGTTATGTAACTTTTCCAAGGTTACTGTGCTTTCCAGGGCGGGGCAGGTAGAATAAAGGGTAGGTATTGCTAAGTGGGGCAGTTGGGGAAGGCTTCTTGGAGGCAGCGGCCTCGGGAAGTGGGAGGTGGTCATTGCTGCAGCAGTCAGGGATTCTGATAGAGTTGCATCAGGACCACTGACTCAGAAAACCTGTCATGGTTTCTCCCGCAGACTTAGACCACATGGAAGGAGCAGAGTCCAGAGCACATGGGCTGCTGCAGGGACCTAGGCTCTGAGTCCGATCCTTGCCGAGAGCCAGGGTCCTTGCAGCGAGCCCAGAAGATCTAGACTCTGCTCCCCGTGGAGTCTTGCCTCTGTCTTGATCCCTACCCTTGATCCCTGCTGCAGACTGGAGGCCATGCCCCTAGGGTGAGGAGGCTGTCTAAAACCCTGCCCGCTCACAGCACGTCTCAACCTTTCCCAGGAACTCAGGTCTGTGTCCGCTGATAACATAAGTCACCTTGCAGGCGGTGGCAGAGAGAGGCATTCCAGCCGCCACTCTACAGCAGGGACCACAGCTGGCACCTGGTGAAGGAAGGGCAGGTGGGAGCCCTGCCACACCGCAGGGACTCCCTACAGGGGCACCATAGGCACTGTGCAAATTCACGTGCAGATGAGACAACTGAGGCAGAGGATTAAATAAGTCATTCCAGGCCACGCAAAAGCTAGTCGACCTGAACCCGAGCCTCTGGGTTCAGAGCCCCGCAGAGTTGCCCCGTTTAGACTCCGTGATGTCCTAAATCAGGGCCTCTTTTACCAGCTGTGCTGGGCCACCAGCCCCTCCTAGAGACTGGCTTTCTCTTGGATCCTGTTGGCTCTAGCCACCCCCTCCCCGATCCCTCCGCCTTGAAGCACACTGGGCTTGCTCACTGGCCCTTTGCTGGACACCGCTCTCTTCAGCCTTTGTGGGTCCTGACGTCACTGTTTCCTGACCTGGTTTAGGTTTGTTCACCATTTGCAGTGTGAAAGGTTTGAAAACAGGAGAAACCTGGGTTAGGTAAGTCAGTGTCACAGTTCAGGGCAGGTGCCGTCAGCTCCATC
>SJXQ01010991.1:602842-614546 GCA_006408695.1 Aepyceros melampus | reverse complement strand
GAAAGACCTCAGAGGGAGGGCTGGCCACACAGCTGGACGGCGAGCTCTACCCACTGCGCCCCCCCCCAACCCCGGCCTCTCCCCCTCTCACACTGGTGCAGGGAGCCCCAGTGCATGGGGTCCGGGGTCTGCCCCTGCTCTCCTCTATCAGCTCATCAGTTTGCAGTGTCAAAGAACATGAGAAACATTGTTCTGAACAAGCCCAACTTGTTCAGCATCTATTTGCCTGAAAAGTACCTAGGGTAGGTTTACTAATCCCCACTTCTGTCTGTTCTGTTAAGACTCTCCACCCCCCAACTCATTGCCACAAACTCCCTGTGGGATCATGAGCCCACTCCAGGCCCCTTCCCTGTGGATGGATGTACAGGAAGAGCCCAGCCCAGAGACCAGGGGGTGGATGGGCATTGGGCTGACAGTGGAGCCGGGGAATGTCTTAACTGGAGCTTTAAGACTAGGGTTCAGAAAGCCCTCATGCCTGGCCTCCACCCCACCTTAGTGAGCACAGGGTTAGGGACCAGCATGTGTCCTTGTTCTGCTGTGCAGGCAGCCGGCCAGGGTGGCTGGGAGCCCCTAGAGGGCAGAGGTCCGGAGAGATGGACTGAGGGCTGCGGTGGAGTGTCCTGGGTGTGCCTCTGTTTCCCTGCCTCTGCTGCCTGGGGGGAGCCTGGACACACACCCCAACCCTCAGGCCTCCTGACTCCAGGGGCCCCTACCTGCTGATCTCATCCAGGCCTGGCCTCCAGGTGCAGAGACGTAAATTCCACGCCCTTTGATTTATCTTTGTGGGCCCGCAGTCTCCCCGCCTGGGGTGTCAGGTCACTGCTGGGGCTAGTTTCCTGAAAGCCACGTGTGCCGTGTGGTCGTGACACTGACTGCAGTTACCTTTATTCAGGGCTTCCGGGGTGTGTTCAAGAGTGGGTGCCATTTTTGACTGATGGAGAAGCTAAGGCTGATAGTGTGTGATTTACACAGGAACTTGGTGCCAGCACTTGAGAAAGGACCCCCTGCCCACCAAGTAACCCCCAGGTCCGCCCCACGTGTCCATGAGCCTCTGCCCAGGGTGGGGGCACGGATCTGGTTGGAGAACCCTATTGCCCTCCTTTATAGCCCGCTTCCTGCTCTCATCACACCCACTGCCCCCCGGAAGAGTTTCGGAGGGGGCAGGCCCCCTCTTCTGGCAGGAGGGACGGTCCCTCCGGTCACTCCAGGGACTCTCCCAGCCCCACTGCCCCTCGCTCTGCCATCTTGGGCAAGGGGGCTTTTGTTTGCTCCCCTCCCCTGACCCCTTTCCCAACCCCTGACTTCCAGGGTCTGCCCTCTGTTCTCGCAACCTGGTGACCGCCCCATCCCTCCACCCCTGGATGCCTGTGGTCCCAGCAGCCCTGCGTCCCTCCCCTGACTTCACCAGCTCCACTCGTACTGGGGTTTGACTCTGCTTCCCACCCTCTTGCCAGATAAAGCTGTGCACCTGGTTGCTGATGAACGTATCATCCACAGGGTGGTTTACGAGATCCACCTGCAGAGTAAGCCTGAGAAGGAGTTGAAGGAAGGATGTGGGAGAGGGAGTCAGTCGAGGTCAGGGAAGATGCCCTCATTCATTCGTTCATTCACTCACTTAATAAATGTGTGCACTGCAGATAAATGTCCTGCCCTCACGGAGCTTACTTTCTAGGGGAGTCAGTCTCTGCATTCCTGTGGCTATTTCCCGTGCATTTGTCTGACTGTGTTCTAGAAACCTGGGGTCAGTCCCATAGCCGAGAAGCCTATACCCTACACCCCCGTCTGTGGACAGAAGAGGGGTTGAGAGCCAGACGGCCTGGGTCCACGCTCTGGCTCCACCACTGCCTTGCAGGTTACTCAGCCTCTGTGCCTTGTTTGCCTCAGCTGTAAATGGAGGGAAGAGAACTTCCTTTACAAGGTTATAAACACTCAACGAGCTGATTTAAAATGCTTTGATTGGTGCTTGTCATAAATCAAGTGCTCAAATATAAGCTACTATTCAAATATGAATTATCATAATCTATGAAATAAGGAGTAATAAACCATGCCCTACCTACCTCCCAAGGTGGCTGGGTGGGCCAGGAGGGCCAAGTGAGAGACAGTAAATGTTCTTCCTGCTCTTCCACGTGCTGTGCACACATGACCATGGGCCTCATTCTCTTTGCAGCCCAGAGGGACCAAGTGAGCAGAGGTGGAATGGGTTAGGGACGGATGCAGCCAGGGATGGTGAGGGACAACCACTTGGGTGCCTCCGACACGTGGGTCCAGCGGAGGCTGGCATCCTTGAGGCTGATCCTGCGTGGCCAGGAAGGGGCTCTGTGATCCCAGTGTGAGGCCTGACACGGAGCTGGAGGCAGGGTGGGGAGCAGCCCTGTGGGTGCCCCGTAGACGCCATCCACAGGCTGGCTGCCACCCCAAAGTGTTCTCTTACAGCCTGATGAAGGGAAGGCTGGACCTCAGCCCTGCTGCCCATGTCCGCAGGTGTGCTGGATGGGCCCTTTCTGGACTCTGCAGAATGCGTCTCCGGGATGGAGGTGCCTGGCAGCTACCTCTGCATAGGAAACCCCGGATCCCTGGGGGATGAGGCGCCGTAGGGAACTCAGACTTCATGGACAGCAAGATTCTGGGAGGGTGGAGTCAGGGCAGCATGTTGCTTGAAGCCTAGGCAGAGGTGTGACTGTCTCCTCCCTGAGAGCTCTGTCTGAGTGGATGGGCTGGTTTTAGGGCACTGTTTTTCCAGGTGGTGCGAAGGGGTGGAGGTATGCACCAGCCTCCTTCCTGCAGCCAGAACCCGGATACCGGCTAGCTCCCCCGCCCACCCCGCTTCGTAGATTTTAGCATCCCTTAGGCAATGGCACCCCACTCCAGTACTCTTGCCTGGTGGGCTGCTGTCTGTGGGGTCGCACAGAGTCGGACACGACTGAAGCAACTTAGCAGCAGCAGGTTACTTACTTAACCTCTCAGCCTCAGGTCCTCCTTTGGAAAATGAAAAAAAATTATGGTGACTTCCCAGCAGGATTCTTTGCTCATTAAATGAGCTGGAGGCACATAAAGTGCTCAGCACAACGCTTGGCACATGATAACCACCAACCCCCCACCAATAAATCACATCCACTTTGCAAGGATGACAGGCGGGGCGGGGGAGGGGGGCCGCAGGGATGGAGCTCCATTCTGTCCTCAAACCAGAGCTGGGCCCAGGCTGTCTGTGGGATCGCCCTCTCCCATCGTTCTCTAGGGTGATGTGGAAAATGAAAATATTGTCTTGTGTGAATCTGGAAGCCAAGTTAAATCATCTTGTGCATGAACAAGGTCCACCTTCTCCTGAGAAAGCAGCTTCCCTAACCCTGGGGGACCAGACGATGTGTCTAATGGCTCCCCTCACCCAGGGAGGACCTCAATCCTGGGTCAGCCTCTCTGTTCTGTGGGACCCTGCCCCTGACCTTAATCCGTGAGATGTTCCGACTGGAGCCACAGTGACCTGTGGTGGGAACGGAGCAGGCTGCCCAAGTTCACATCCGGACCTCTGCTCCTGAGCCTCACTTTCCTCACCTGTCAGGTGATGTCTGGCAGATTTGGGGAAGAGCCAGTCAGAGAATATGTATAAAAGCCCTGGCAAGAGGCATCTGACAAACAGCAGCACTGAAATCCTGCTCTCTCTCCCGGCATGGGGATGGAGACAAGCTGATCCCCAGGCCAGCTGCTTGGAAACCCTGGGCAGAGAAGCTTGGGGCGTCCAGGAGCAGGGAGAGCAGGGAAGGGAGGGAGGTGAGGAGCCCAGCTGACTTGCAAGAGAAAGTCTAAAACCTGGCCCAGTTCTGCCAGTTAAGCTCTCAGCCTCTGTCTCCTGACCTGACCTGACCTGTGGACGTAACTACTGCCATTGGACTGTTGTAAGGGTGAGTGGTGCTTCTGGCCCTGGGGGGCTTAGGGCTCTTTGGAATGCCCCCATTTGTCTGCCTCTCTCTGGGTGACCATGGAGAGATAATGGGGGTGAAAGGGACAGTGCATAGGGCTGTGACTCTCTGATAACCCAGGACGGAGGCCCCAAAGGACACACCATTGGTGGGGTGAAGGGCAAGAAGCCAGCGTTTCTGCTGCAAAGCTCCCGACAATAATGCCTTCTTCAGTTACCCTGTTTTGCCAGCTCTTACATGTGATATCTCCTTGTTATTGTTTAGTCGCTCAGTCGTGTCCAGCTCTTTTGCAACTCCATGGACAATAGCCCACCAGGCTTCTCTGTCCATGGGATTTCCCAGACAAGAATACCGGAGTGGGTTGCCATTTCCTTCTCCAGGGGAATCTTCCCAACCCAGGGATTGAATCTGTGTCTCCTGCAGGCGAATTCTTTACCACTGAGTCACCAGCACTTAAGTAAATGGTTCCGGAGTCACAGGTAACCTTTGGCAGTCCGGTATGGCTCAGTGGGGACAGTGTGGGCATGGCGGGTGGGGCTGTCCTGAGCATCGCAGGGAGTCTTACCTCTCTGGTCCCTGCCCACTTCATCCCAGCAGCATCCCAGCAGCCACGAGAGTGGATATGCAAGAGGACAGGATTCCGTCCTCTCTTGAAGCTCTCTCCCTGGTGCCCAAACGGTGCCCAGCACATGGGAGGCGCCCACTCAGGCAGCACTGGCAAACATTCCCAGAGGGTGCTGCCTCCCCAGCCGAGAACCCCTGTTACAGTTACACCTGCAGTATCCCTGAAAGATACTGGTCATCCTGAGCCTAAACTTCCCATGATCAGAAATGGATGCCTAACCAAAGGCAGTCCATTCTGGAGGAACTCATTATCCAACACATTCACAGCTGTCGCCTCCAGGACCTTGGCCCCTAGGTTAGCATATCATGAAGTCTGACAGCCAAGAGTGGAACAGAGTGCCCCACGTGTGGCCTGACCTGCAGAGGACAGTGGGCTGGTTGCCTCCCTGCCCTGAAGAGATAAGCTGTTGACACTGCCCGAGATTGTATTTACCTCTCTTTCTCTTGGCAGCCACCCTAGTGTTTGTTGGTTTGTGGTCAGCTAAAACCCAAGGCCTTTTCCCTTTGACCCTTTGGGTCAGTCTCTTCTAACCCAAAGCATAAGACATGAAAAATTTAAAAGACGTTAGTTTGCCCCCCCCCCCATTTTTTTAAGCTAGATCTCAGCTTTCAAAAAATTGATTATTTATTTATTTATTTTGGCTGTGCTGGACCTCCTGTCCCTGTGCGGGCCTGTCTCGAGTTCCGGTGAGCGAGGGCGACTCTCTCGGTGCGGTGCACGGGCTTCTCCTTGTTGAGAAGCGTGGGCTCTAGAGCTCTTGGGCTTCAGTAGTTGTGGCCGGTGGGCTCAGTAGCTGGGGGTCTCGATCACAGGCTCAGTAGTTGTGGTACAAGGGCTTCATGGATCCGTGACATGTGGGATCATCCCAGACCAGGGACTGAACCCGGGTCTCCTGCATTGGTAGGTGGATTCTTGCCCACTGAGCCAGCAGAGGAGCCCTGGGCCCATTTTTCCAGCCCAGATGGTGCCACTGCAGTGTGTCAGCTGTCTTCCCACCCCAGCCTTGTTCCCAGGTTTGCATCCTTCCAGATGAACTGGTCAGCTGTCTATGTCCTTGCCGGGCTGTGGATTAAAAGATTCAAGGGGCCTGGGCTTTGGCGCGATGATGGAGACCTCAGGCCACACTGATAATGATCAGTACTTCTTGGGGTTGTTTATCTGCCTTTATGTGGACCCGGATTAATCCCAGTCCCTCCCTGCATTTCTCTGTCTTCTCCACACGAGTATCTTTGCACCCATCTGTTCCGCTGCCTCGCTGCTATCTGGATTGACTGCATTCCACCGAACCTCAAGGCTTTGCAGTCTCTTTGGAGTGGGAGATGCACTTAGCTGAGCATGACTTGCTCTGGTGAGCCTGTGCTAGCAGCTTCCATTGCCCACCGCTTCCTCTTTGAATCCGCCGAGTGCTCTGCTGTCTCCAGAGAGGAGTCAGCGAGAGTTCAGTTTGGAGTTTCTAGAGTCCACCCTTTCCTTTTGTATGAGAAGGAGGTGGGGAGGCCACTTCTGACATCGCTCCTGTTCCTCCGAGACTCCAGGGGGTTGACCAGGGGTGGGGTTCCGATGCTGTGATTTCCCGCTCAGTGTCAGCCGTCTCGGGCTGTGCTTCCTGAGGATGGCTCTCATCACCCTCCACCCCCGTAAGATGGGGATCTCAGATAGCAAAGACTGCAGCCAAAGGCGGCTGAGTGGTCCTGCTTTCCTTGCCATCTGTTTACACCCCGAGCCCTGGGACCTTTCATTCTCCTGCTTAGAACATAGATGTCATGGCTTAGGAAGTCTTTTGAGTTGACCTACAACTGGATGGACCAGTTGGCCTCTTTCCTATCTGAGCACCCTGATGTAAAGCGCCCGGCCATCTCCACGCGGCACTCTCTTTCTACTTTGCAGAGAAATGAGCAGGAAATAGCAGGGTGGGTGGGGAGAGGGTAGGCAGGGCAGTGAGCCGTGTGGTTTGACAGCCTGTCAGATGAACATGTCATCATGGAAAATTCTTGACAAAGTCTGCAGATCCACTTACACTGGCCTTCTGCCGCTGCAAACAGCACTCTCCTCCAGACAGCCCACCCTTCCCTCTTTTCTCACCAAACTGAAGTCATGCCGTGGGTAGAAAGAACTCCAGTGTTTCTGTCTCCTTTCTACTCCCATGCTTGTCTCTGTCTTTCCTCGGTCCTAGGCTTGATTTCTAGGGGGAATTTGTCGCGTTACTGGTTTCTGGGCTGGATGGTCCATCCTGGGCCTCTCTCTGGGGGCAGGGCCAGGACCCCAGATCTTGGCACTTCCTTGGAGCCGCCTCGTGAGGTCCTGGCCCCCACTGATGGTGGGTGGAGTGGATGGAGGCAACCCTCAAGGATGGGGTGGAGGCCGGGTGGACAGGTTTGGCAGCTGTCTGTGTTCTTGGAATAGATAATAAAGGCCTCTCCCTGGGCCTCCCAGTAGACCTCCCCAGGTGACCTCTCACCTGCTCTCCAAAGTGGCCAGGAGCTTCTTGGGAACTGATAATGATGGTTTTGAGTCAGCCTGAAAAGTACACACCATCTTGATGACCAGACCAGCTGATGGGTCCGCCCTCAGAAGATGGGTCCCCAAGCTTCTGAGCTGACCTTAGCCGGTGCCCTGATAGTGGGGGGTGGGGTGTGAAGGGCCTGTGTGGGGCAATCCCGAAGTAGCACACTTCTCTGGAAGTCCTTCTGTCTTTTCTATGTCATGTCTGCCTTCTTTCAGAGGCATAAAGTCTGGCGCGGTTCTCAAAGTGTTGTCCTTGGGCCATAATGTCAGCATCACTTGGAAACTTGTTAGAAAGGCAGATTCTCTGACAGCTTCCAGATCTACTGAATTCAGTTTACTGGAATTCACAGTCTTCCCAGCTGTGTGTCCTTGGGCAAATTACTTGACCTCTCTGATCCTCTGTGAAATATTTCATCTCCTATAAATTGAAGACAATAATTGCCACTTTCTTATTGTGATGATTTAATGAGAATACTTATAAGGAGGTTCATAAAGTGCTGACCTCCTCTCTGATCTTCACTGTATATTTCCTTTTAGATAGTATCTGATGCTGCAGGACAAGGCGTGGCCATACAGGGAACCAGACCTTCAACAACTGGAACTGGCCCAACGCAATGATTTTTGCAGCCACAGTCATCACCACCATTGGTAAGCCTTCTGAGATCTTCAGGATACCCTCTTCCATGCCCCGCTCTGGTCACCTGACCTTGTTGGGGTTAAAATCGGGCCAGTTGCACACTGTTCTTTTGACACACCCCTGGAGATTTAGTAAGTGCTTGGTAACTGGCCATGCGTGGGAGACTGTTTTCCTTCAGAAGTCCTGACCTGGGCTCTTGGAGTAGAAACAGCAGAGCTAGAGCCATGTGGGAGGTCAAGCAGGTTTAGTCACTGCATAACCCCCAGCCCCTGCTTACTCACCAATCTGGGTGTCTGCTCTGGTTATCTATAACTGATAACCAACCATCCCAGAAGTTAGGGGTTTAGAATATAACTTATTCCCTGGTGGCTCAGACAGTGAAGCATCTGCCTGCAATGCGGGAAACCTGGGTTTGATTCCTGGGTTGGGATCCCTGGAGAAGGGAACGGAACAGCTCCCCACTCCAGTATTCTGGCCTGGAGAATTCCATGGACAAAGAAGCCTGGCAGGCTACAGTCCATGGGGTCACAGAGAGTCGGACACAACTGAGTGACTTTCACTTTCACTTTCTTGCAATGGTTCAATTCCTGGTCAGGGAAGATCCCCCATGCCCCGGGGCAACTAAGCCCTTGCACCACAGCTGCTGAGCCTGTGCTCCACAAAAAGGGAAACCATCGCAATGAGAGCTTGCGCACCGCAACTAGAGAAAGCCCGTGCACAGCAACAAAGACCCAGCACAGCCAAAAATAAAACAGATGATTTTTTTTAAAGGAAAGAAATGAATGGCCATCTTCGGTGACCATCTATTACAGTGCTTCTGGAGTGTCTACCCAGGGAAGCTATTGACTTACGCCTTCTAATTTGCACAAGGGTGCCGTACAGACTAGGACAGGACTTGCTAATGGTAGAGGCTTAGTCCACCTTCAGGGGCCTCCCAGTCTGATGGGGAAGGCGTAGCCATACCATCATCTGCTGTGAATGATCAAGATCATAGATAGCAGGGTCAAGGAAAATTTCATTTCTTAGGTATTGATATTAGATCAGTGTTAATTGATCTTTGAGAATGGGCTTTCCTCCAGCTGTGTGTGGGGGGTGGGGTGGAAGTGGAGGCCACCCTAAGTCTGGGTCCGTCACCCCCCTGTGGCCCTGTTGGGCTCACTCTCTTCTTCCTCAGGTTACGGCAACGTGGCCCCCAAGACCCCGGCCGGGCGCCTCTTCTGCGTCTTCTACGGCCTCTTTGGGGTGCCTCTCTGTCTGACGTGGATCAGTGCCCTGGGCAAGTTCTTCGGGGGACGCGCCAAGAGGTTGGGCCAGTTCCTCACCAAGAGAGGCGTGAGCCTGGTATGTCCCCATCCCTGGGTCCTGGGCAGAGATGGGGAGGACCCTGGCAAGTGACTGTGGTTGGGCTGGGAAGGATCCCTGGGTCCCGATACGGAAGCGTCGGGACAGATGGCAAGCGAGCCGTTTCAGAGCCCCCTGCCCTCCCAAGGTGAGGCTGGGAATGTCGCTAACCCCCCTCCTTCCCTGGGCAGTGAGCCTCCTCGCAGGCCTGGCACCCAGCTGGCCTCCCCTCGGGCTACCTCCTCAGCGCACTCTGGGTGTTCTGCTGGGTTCCCCCAGTCTCCCCCCACCCCCAGCGTTGTCTGACTTGGTCTCCCTGCCCATCCCTCAGCGCAAGGCACAGATCACGTGCACAGCCATCTTCATCCTGTGGGGAGTGCTGGTCCACCTAGTGATCCCGCCCTTCGTGTTCATGGTGACGGAAGACTGGGACTACATCGAGGGCCTCTATTACTCCTTCATCACCATCTCCACCATCGGCTTCGGCGACTTCGTGGCCGGTGAGTCCTGCTCCTTGCCCCTGCCTCCCTGCCCTCTCTTCCTCTGCTTCTCCTGCAATTTCAGCTCAGCTGACCTTGCCCAGGGGCCCCGGTAGGCATCCAGCGTCCTGGGTCTCCGTCCAGTGGGGTCCTGACCCGCCCTGCCGCTTATAGGAGGAAACCAAGACAGAGAGTCATTGCAGGCATTTTCCCTTTTCCTTTCCTGTGTGTGTGCTGAGTTGCTTCAGTCTTATCTGACTTTTTGTGACCCTGTGGACTGTAGCCCGCCTGGCTCCCTCTGTCTGTGGGATTCTCCAGGCAAGAATACTGGAGTGGGTTGCCATGCCCTCCTCCAGGAGATCTTCCCACCCCAGGGATGGAACCCACGTCTTATGTCTCCTGCACTGGCAGGCGCCACCTGGGGAGGCCCTTTCCTTTCTTAGAAGGTGGCTTTTCTCTCCTCCTCTGTTCGTGTTTTGTGTCTGGTCTCTTCCTCTCTTCTCCCCTCGTCGTCTGAGCTCAGGGGCTTAGGGGCGCTATGGGCTAGAGACAGGACCTTCCGCCTGCCGAGTTTGTGTCTGTTACCCCAAGATCCTGTGGGCTGAGTCAGGGGCTGCTCCACATCACAGCTGCCTCCTTCCATCGCTCACAGGTGATGAGGGCGCCGTGTTGGACACTTGACTCAGAAGCCAGAAACTTGGCTTTTGCCACGGGCAGCTTAAAAGACAAGAAAGGCCTCCTCCCAAACTGCCCAGCTCCCTCTGGTCCGGACTCTCCCTCCCACCCCTCCCCTCCTTAATCCAGGCGGCGATAAGATTCTTTGGCCCCTTTGTCAGCCACTTATGTCCTTGTGCCTGTGGGCTGCACAATGTCTTGATTCTTAATCTTCCTGAAAAAGCCCCGTTCGCCTTTACTGAGCCGGTGTTTGGCTGCCCTGGCCGCTGACCCCTACCTCTGCCCCAGGGCCTCTGATCTCTCCCCGCCCGCTTCCTTGGAAGCAGGGACAGGTCATTGCCCTCCCGCCCCATTGTAAATGGAGGCTGGGAATGCTGGGACTGGCAGTTGAGTGGGTGAGAGAAGCAAGGGAGGCCTGAACGCTGCACTGACACTGGCAGATCTGAGCCTGCTGCCCTGGGAGACAAATTTAGAGAGAGGCACAATCCTGTCTTTGTCTAGCTGATCGGCCCAGAGCAGGCTAAGGAGAAGCCTTTGCATTAGGGAAGCACAGAAAAATGTTTTAATTATACTTTCTTAGCTCCAGCAAGATGCCAAACCCCTGCCTCAGTTTCCCCATCTATAAAATTGGTTAAAAAACAAAAAGGAATAGTGCCCGCCAATCACAGGGTGTTAAACAATCAGATCAGTTGCTCTGCACGTGTGCAGAGGGTAGGGCCCTGGTTATCATCGTATGCTGCTTTTGACCAGAGCCCTAAGCAAGATCAATAGCACCTCCTGTCTGCTGGGGAGACAGCCCCTTGCCTTCAGACCCCCTCCAGTCTGATGAGGGGTTTATAGTCCTTTGCCCTAAGGGAGCCCCACTCTAGAAATGGCCCCCTTCCTGCAGTTACTTGTGCAAGTTACTCCCAGTTTCACGGCAAGAAGGGGGACATAGGATAGAAAGAATACGGATCAACATGCCTGGAAATGTAAGGTGAGATCTCCACGATCCTGGAGGGTAGGGGAGTGGCCAGAGCTGTGCGGGGTAACCCGGGAGGGCTCCCTGGGTCAGGTGTCTGGAACCTGACCTCGAAGGAGAGGGCACGCAGAGGGCAGAGCCCTACAGGCCACCGGAGGAGCCAGGAGGAGGAGGAGGGTAGAAACAGGAAGCCAGGAGGCCAGCCAGACATCAGCGGAAGGAGAACCAAGACTGTCTAGGATATTCTTGCCAGGACCTGTGCTCTTGGACATCCCAGGCTGCTCTGCCAGCCTCACTTGTGCTGAATGAGTGAGTCCATGCCCAGCAGGAGGATGCCAGCTGCCCTCTCACTTAATTTCTATGTAGATTTTAATGGGACTGTAACACATACACCCAAAGAGTACACAGAACAGTGTTGTGAATCAGTGTGTTGGTGAATCATTGCAAGGCCAAGGTTCATAGCTTAGTTTAGTTCCTGAGCTGGGTGCTGGCTTGTCTCCACCCACCCCCAAACCCCTCCCCCTCGAGCCTCCCGCACCCCAGGGAGCCATCTCCTGACTTCCGACG